>SKCR01039744.1:0-77717 GCA_019454045.1 Zanthoxylum bungeanum
AAAAAATTGAGCCATCAACTTTTCTATTACGAATAGAAAGATTATATTCATAATTGTTATGAATTAAATGTTCATTATAGAATCAATGGTGCTTAAGAGACAGAATATTTAGAGGGGTTTAACGGACTTTTGACCCGTCTCTATTTATGAGATATTCGTGAAGGGCTATATCCATATGTAATGACTATATCATTGGACACCGAATTTTTTCGGTTTATTTTATCCATCTACGGTAACGAGAGTTCAACTTCGAGTTTTTAGTGGAATAACGCGGAGTTAATAATTCGTAATATTTGATTAAAGAGTTTAATTAATATTTCGAAATTATTGGAGCTCGGAACCGTAAGTTCATTTGGTTCCCTTGCTAGCTCGATTAACTGTAGGAAACCTAATATAATTAGAATGTCTAATAATATGCTCACATTATATTTATATATTATTAATGAGATTAATAATATTTATTGTCACAAATGAAAACTATGTTAAATTAGTTTAACTTAATGTTTTCTAGAATTTTTTGATTATGAGATAATCAAGTTAGTAATAATTATGAGATAATTACTACAACATAATTGAAGGTAATTTAATCATTATAGAGATAGTGATTTTTATTTACCTTGGAGACGAAGCCATATGGCTTGCCATGCTCTCCAATTTATTATGTCTATTAAGTGGCTTGTATACACCTATTAGTTTTGTCATTAGCTAATTCATTCTAATGCTTTGATATTACCTCCACATTTATGTGTTTGCCATTGAAAGAAAGCATTAGATGCTTAATGACAAAGTCTTTATCTTTAACTTATTATTTCTTATGTTTTGGTATGGCATTCACATTTTTGTGTTGGCCATTGCAAGAAAACAATAGATTCTTAATGACAAGGTTAGTTGGCTTGTGTAAGAGAATATAATCTCTACCATTTCTCTCACTTCTTAAGGTTAACTTTTTACATTCATTCACATAAGTGCAATTGAGAGAAAATAGAGAGAGTTTAAACATTCACAAGTGTTGTGAGAGTGTTTGAAATTCCAAAAGCCAAACACCATTGTGACATCTTAATTCTCTAAATAGTTTAGAGTTTTGATTTTCATGAGTGAAGCCGACACTTCGGTTTGTTGGTTTCGAGTCATAGTTCGGAAGATCGAGTGGTTGATCCAAGCGTTGGACATCAAATGATTGATTTCGGCTACTACAACAAAGGGAGAAGGCAAAGAAAATTTTAAAGATCCATACCGGAGCCGGTTCCACCACAAGCAACTTCCGTCGTGCTAAGGAAAGTCGTTTCCTACATGTATATAGCATGATGTATAAAATATATTTTCATGTAATTCATGTGCATTGTATAGTAGAGATGCATGCATTCATGGTAGACAGTTTAGTTATGAATCATGACACATTATGTATGTACACGTCATAGGCTTAGGGAGATGGTTTCACTATCTATTGTCGGTCATATTCTAGATTTACTAGGATGTGACAATTGTGACTAATATTGTAAGTAATTGAGTATTTATAACTATCAATGTAATTGAGAAATATGATAGAATATTATGTATGTGACTGATATCTTAACTGAAAATATGATAGAGTATTTGTAATTGTCATTATAATTGAGAAATATGGCCGAGGATTATGTACATGACTGATATTGTGATGAGTTGTATGTGTGAATGTGACCGTGATTGTGTGATTGTGATTGTGATTGTTGTAATATAGCTATTTTGGGGCTGATTTTGAACTTATGAAACTTTTAATATGAGTGAGATTCCTTATTAAAAGTTGTAGTTATGAATAGGGGTGGCAAAACGAATCAACAAATCGAATTCGTGACGAATTCTAAACGAATCGAATTGTAATGCACTAAATTCGAATTTGATTCGTTTATTAAACGAATCCTGATATTAGGATTCGGATTCGATTCGTTTAATAAACGAATATTCGTATTCGATTCGTTTATTCGTTTACATAAATCAAATGAATCGAATCGAATTTATGATTCGTTTACTATTCGCATCCGATTCGTTTACTATTCGCATCCGATTCGTTTATTATTCGCATCCGATTCGTTTATTATTCGAATATTCGTATTCGTTTAATAATCGAATATTCGTATTCGATTCGTTTAATCAAAATAAAATACAAAATCTAAGCATAATAAATTGCATAATAACACTTAAAATCTTAAAATCCTTACAACAAGTTCCAAATTTCAAATTACAAATCAATTGCTTAATAACACTTAAAATCTTCAAAACACATTTTGACCAAAATCTCGAATACAAGTTGCGACGGTAAAGACAAACTTCTTTATCATTATCAAAACTTTCAAAAGCTCCTTCGATGCAGTTAAACAACTACTAACATCCTTCATACGAGTTTTAATTCCAATTGCCCAGCCACTATGATTTTTCCCTCAAGAAAGAACTTCAATCTGCATTTTACAGCAAGAAACCAATGTACTTATCTCTCATATCATCTTCATACTTCAAAATAAAAGTAAAAAACAACCCAAAAATACTAAAGTATGATTTTTTCAAATTTCCTTAATCAAATTCTTTAATGTAATTATTCACTAAACCACTAAGATTTGGGGAAAAAAATGCTCATTAACATGATAGAAAACATCACTACCGCCCCAACATTGGGCCATTTCAAAAATAATGCACCGCCCTAACACTTCTTATCTTTTCAAACATGAAAATGTCTCATTGAAAATGACCCAAAAATAATATCGTTTAGGCATTAAGTTGTAGTTTGGTGTTACCTCTATTACAACATCATTGCTAATTGAGCCCAATGCCCCAGCATTGCAGTCACCTACTTGAAGATTATGAGTCACCATGGATGATGATCTTCTCCCCTGTGCAAAATCTCTAGATCGATCCATTTTCTGCATAATTCAATGAAACAAACTTTAAATATTCAACAAAATTGTCATTAAAATTTTCTTTAAGAATAAAAATTAATAATAATAAGTAAAAGTATCCCACCTCTGAAATTGGACTATAAGATGGATCTGAAAAATGTGAACCTTTCAGGATTTCTAAATCTTTTTTCACTTTGGATGAAGGGATTTTATTGATTTCCCACAAGGTGGCAGCGAGTTTTCTTGCTGAAACCGACACTTCTTTGGCTTTAGCTCCTCTCTGAGAAGGCAAAGAGGCCTTTGATTGTTCAGTTGCTGGCATGGCCATGGCCATGGCTAAAGCTGGAGATTTTGTACTTGTTTTCTATGTGGGTACCGGCGTGCTTGAGCCACCATGGTACCAGATTTGAGAGAGTTTTAGGTTTGAAATTGATTCATTTGAATGAGAGAGGCGGCTGAGAAGTGGGATATGTTAAGTTTAGGTTTAGATTTTTAGGTTAAACGTAGATAATTACTAAAACATCCTTCGTGCAATTAAACACAAATTCGAAAAATGTAAGGGTAAAATTGTAATAAAATTAAACGGGTATTAAATGAATTCGATTCGGATTCGATTCATTTATGATTCGTTTAATAAACGAATCCTAAACGAATAAACGAATTTATGACCTAGGATTGGGATTTGATTCGTTTAATAAACGAATCGAATCGAATTGACCCATTTATTAAACGAATCCATTTTTTCAAACCCGTATTGGCTTTAAAGCGAATCGAATCGAACGAATAAACGAATCCTGACCCAAATTGCCACCCCTAGTTATGAATGTTAGCTATATGTAGTATTTTACAAATTACGATTTGAAGTGTGGATGAAGAAAATATGAATATTTGAAAATGCTTGTCAGTAAATTATAAACGTAAGGGTCATTATTGAAACACTTTATAGCTTATGATATATTTAGCATTAAATTTAAAGTTAGATTTAAAAAAATAAATAAATAAAATACAAATTTGGCTCCTTCATGACCGGCGTAAACACACGCGTATAACGCAAGCGCACGTATCGTTCAAGTAGTATAAAAAGTATCGATCTCACGAGGACTTAATACCTAAGTTATTAATTTTATGAGGTCAAATGTTTACTAGTATCTAACAGGTTGTTTGATTGATTTGAAAAGACGACGATTCTAATTTAAAAACAAGTAAATAAAATTGTTCGAAAATATGTTTAAGAAAATTCAATATTAAAAACTATTTAGGGTTGTGATTTCTTCCAATATCATTTTAAAGATGAAGTGGTTATTTCATGTTTGTGTATATAAATCGGTTTACTAACCTAGAACACTAAATTATGCGAAAGCCTCTGTCGATGGTCAGACGAAAATATCCAGTTTAACCCAATTGAACCATATGTCTATGTCAACCAAATTATCTGGATTCATTAAGTTTAAGTTCCAATTATGGTTACCCTCACCCGACAGGTATATGTCTATCATGTAAGGAAATCTATTAAAGGGTTATCTATCCTCAAGGAAGATCGTGGGCTATTAAGTCTAAGGCTGAAACTAAAATCTCTATGTCTAGTTCATTTTAGATTTACCAGATCAATCTTATTATTGGCCAATTAACAAGACGCATTAGGTTTAAGACTTAATAAGTAAACCTTTAAATTACCCAAACTATAAAATAACCCCTTATATAAACCGGTGATATAAAAGTCATCACAACCCCAGATAACTAATTTAGTTACAACACATAACTAGGGCTAGTAAAAACTTGAAAGTAAAAGACATAAAGTAAAAATGCTGAAAAGTAATTGCGGTAAAGTAAAAGTTGAAAAGTAAATTGCAAAAAAATAAAATGCTAAGGTAAAAGGATCAACTTTTACTACTACTAATTTAGATATCTCCATTAATATAATATATTAACTTGTGATTATTTTACCAACCAGCCATACAGGCGGTAACCTGATTAAGTCAAATTAAGTTCAACCAGCCATAAAGGCGGAACCAAAATAAACCTGCCATATAGGCGGTAAGAAAATTTAATTACCAACCGACCAATCTGGCGGTTATCCTGATTAGTCAGGTTTAAACCAGATTAAAATGAATACCAACCGACCAATCTGGCGGTATCCTTATTAAGTCAATATTTTAAATATTGAATATATTATATTTAAGGGAGATTAATCTAAATAGCAATAGTAAAAGAATTACATTTCACCCTATCAGGGGGAAGTTACCTCCTCATGGTGAATAGTAAAAACTGTAAAAAGTAAAGAAAATCAATTACTATTATTACAGAACGTAATGAAAATTTAATTACAAAACTGAAATTAAAAGAAACTAAGAAGAGAACTCCCTATTTACATCAGAGAATTCAGAGAGAATGATACAATTGAAACTGAAATCTCGAGCTCAATTTATAGACCTCGGTAGGCCTCCAGCGTCGCGACGCCAGCACTTTTTGGCGTGGCATGCTGAGGTGATGACACGTGGTGATTCTGGATAAGAAGATAAGGCGACACGTGGCAAGGCGGCTGAGATCTCAATTATTGCGACACATGGCGGCTTCTGATTGGTGGCTCAAATTCTTATCTGCCACGTGTCGATTTCGGATAAGTGAGCCAATAATAGATGCTGACGTGGCATTTTGACTCGGTCAACCGGTGATGTGGACGATGACGTGGCTGACAGGTGGAGTGACACGTGGCGACACGTGGCGATGGCACGTCGGCACAGGTGGCACGTCGCACGTTAGCAGATCGGTGTGATGGTGACACATGGCACGGCGGCACACGTTAACAGATCGGTGTGTGATGGTGACACGTGGCACGGTGCACGTTAGCAAAGTCAAACTTTTCTCAGATTCTGACTTGTGGACCCGGCGCACGTTAGCACTGTTCGGCGTACGTTAGGCGTCGCGACACCAAAGGCTTGCGCGTCGCGACTCGAGAAATGACCAAAATGCAATTTTCGTCCGTTTTCACTGTTTTGGCCCAAAATCACCTCCAGAAAATCCCGAAACTTTATTTATTTACAAAATAACACAAAACACATCAAAATATTCACAAAACTCAAGAAACTATACAAAATATTAGGTTAAATGAGTGGGAAATAGTGATATAATTACCACTCATCACTTCACCCGCACGTGTTCTTTTTTAAAAAATTTTGAGAGTCAAACTTTTTATTATTTTATTTTGCTGGGTATATTTATGTCATTTGACATATAGGTAAAATATATTTAAATAATCTTTTATGTTTAAATTGAATTGGAAGAGCCTTTATAATTAAAGATTTTTTTTTTAGAGAAAAAAAAAAAAAAAAAAGCCTTGAATAAAATGATCTGCCAACTTATCGGGTATATGAAATTCCCCTTTAATTATTGACAAATTATTTTTCATACAATACGAAAGACTTGAACAAACGCGAAGCTGGGGATGGGGCGCCGGTCTTCTCCTCCGTCAACGTACGCGTCAATCAAACCAATTAGTAATGTGTTGTGTTTTTGCCCCCCTTTTTACCGTTTCTTATTTTGACGCTCAGAAGTTAGATTTATACTTTCAAATCTTCAACAGTCAATATTCAAACCCAAGAAATCAAAACAAAATATATATATTTTCCCAATTTGAACGCTTCTCTTCAACTTTCTTTCTTTAATAATTTACATATACATGAAGCTCCAGGTCTTGCATGTACACCGCGTGTTGAAATTCTTTCCGCTGCAACTGCAAATAATATAATAATAATAATAATAATAATAATACAATCTACTTATATATAAACCCCCTTCAATACTCTCTCCTCATTTTAAAATTGTACAAGCAAATTAAAGAAAAATGTTTGATTGGAGAAGAAAAAAAACTAAAGCTGGGAAAAAGCAGAAACCCAAAAGCTCTGATCAGCTTGTGATACCAAATCACTTTCTTTGCCCTATCTCTCTTGATCTTATGAAAGATCCTGTCACAGTCTCTTCTGGGATGACTTATGATCGTGAAAGCATCGAGAAATGGCTCGAGGCTGGTAATTTTACATGCCCGGTAACCAATTTAATGCTGAGGAGCTTTGATCAGGTACCAAATCATAGTCTCCGGAAAATGATTCAAGAATGGTGCGTCGAGAACCAACGTCACGGCGTCGAACGGGTTCCCACGCCGAGGATTCCGGTCACGTCAGCCGAGGTGTCGGAGATTCTTTTTGGTATCACAGCTTCGGTGAAGTGTTTGGATCAATGCGGTTGCCTGGATTTGTTGAATAAGATCAAAAAATGGGGATTCGAAAGTGAACGGAACAGGCGTTGCATTGTGGTTAACGGAACTGCGGCTGTGTTAGCCTCTGCTTTTGATGCATTTGCAAGAGACTTTGAAAGGAATGAAAATGTTTTGGAAGAAGAATTTTAGCAGCTTTGAATTGGATGTTTCCACTTGATAACGATTCTAAAACGTTATTAATAACATCACAAGATTCATTACGGTGCTTGGTTTTGTTTCTGAAGAACAGCAATAAGCATTTATCAGCCAAACAGGACGCAATTTTGTTGCTACAAGAGCTGATCTCTTGCCAATACGATTACACAGAGGCATTACAAATGGCGGATACAGGGGTGAATGAAGTTCTATTTAGTTTAATCAAACACCCAACAGCTACTACAAGCCATACGATTACAAAAGCTTCAATCATGATAATATTCGCCATGGTTTCTAATGATGGCGACGAGAGAATAAAATCAGCATTTGTTGAAATGGGTTTGGTCTCTTTGCTGCTGAATCTGTTGATTGATTCTGAAAGGGCCATTTGTGAAGTGGGTTTAGGTGTTGTTGATGCACTCTGCGATTGTAGCCATGGGAGAGACGAAGCTTATGAAAATGCATTGACGGTGCCGGTGCTGGTGAAGAAGATACTGAGGGTGTCAGATTTGGCCACTGAGTATTCAGTTTCAGCAATTTGGAAACTGAGCAAATTTGAGAAAAAACATCAAGACAGAATCTTATTTGAGGGTTTGCAAGTTGGGATTTTTCAGAAGCTGGTGCTGTTATTACAGTGCGGGTGTGGTGACATGACCAAGGAGAAAGCAACTGAACTTTTGAAATTGTTGAATCCTTACAGGCCTGGTTTGGAATGCATCGAATCTGCAGATTTCAAGAGCCTCCAAAGATCATTTTGATTTTTCAACTCCATGCATGCATCCCTTGCTTATAATAATAATAATAAAAAAATAATAATAATAATAATAATAATTCATTTTGTAGTTAGTTAGATTCATTCGTTCATAACCATTTGTCCCTTTATAACAAGTCCCTATTCTTACAAGACACATTAGTGTATGCTTTTGTAATAATTGTGTTCTCATATATATATATATATACAAGAATATTTCATTTTGTTTCCCAAATTTGCTATACAAAATTTTATTAAAGAAAAGTCTTGAATCCATTTTTCAAAACAATAATATTGTATGTCAGTTTGAAAAATGGAATAAAAAAATATTTGGTCACTATTATTAAATCTAAATTTTTTATAATTTGGACTTTGATTAATTAACTTCTCTTTCAACAAATTGAGTGGGCAACTCTTGAGTCAACTAATATTAAAATAATAATTATTATTATGTCATCTAACTTCATTTCAAATGAGGATCGCTTCGATTTTGTATTATATATTTTAAAATTTGTGGATATTTATTCGGGATTTTAAAATCCTAATTGAATAATAATCCATTAAAATATGAGTTTATGAAAAATCTATAGACTATAAAGGAATTAGTTGAATGTTCAATTTTAAAGAGTAAAAAAGTCTATACAGATATTTTATTTACATAAGAAATTTCACACCTTATAAATAATTTTTAAAATGGGTTATTATCATTTTATTACTTCAGAAATCGAGGAATAACAAATGAAAACAAATAGTATTGGGTGTAATATTTTTAATATCATATCTTTACAAAATTTTCATTTTACTAAAAAATATTACGTTTTATTACAATAAATATTTGGAAAATAACATATGGGTATAATAAGTATTGAGCTGTAAAATGTAACATTTTACTATTATAAAATATTTTTTTGAAAAGATATAATAATAAAATGTAATTTTTTTAATGAAGATACATAAATAAAATGTAAAATATGAAAAAATATAATAGTAAAATATTACACTACAATACTTCTTATATCATTTTTTATTTCTTAATTTTTAAAGTAGTGAAATGATAATAACCCTTAAAAAAACAGAGTGAAGTTTGTATTAATGCACTAATAAAACTACACTGAGTTTTATTTTTAAAATAAATAATTCATGAATTATAAAAAAAAAAAAATTAAATCTAAACACAGTAAATAAGTGTCTTATATAAATAAAAAGTTAATTGTAAGAAAAAA
This sequence comes from Zanthoxylum bungeanum, assembly GCA_019454045.1. NCBI lineage: Eukaryota > Viridiplantae > Streptophyta > Magnoliopsida > Sapindales > Rutaceae > Zanthoxylum > Zanthoxylum bungeanum. The sequence continues at coordinate 9,250 of SKCR01039744.1, forward strand.
ATCTGCTCGTTATTCAAGAGATTTGATAAATTATTCTATTCTCTTACAAACTAAAATATGTTTCTCTCTATTTTTTTTTTCCTTTCCTTTTTTATTTCAAGATCTTTATTTATGTTTCAAGATCTTCATTTTTATCACATTAGCTAATAAAACCAAATGCTTACTGCCGCTTATGATCAAACAAAATTATTTGCATTCTTCTCCAAGAAGTGCATGCCACTTGCTTTGAAATTTTTTTTGTGAAATTTACTTTCACTTTTAAAACCAAACATCGTATTCAACTTTTATTATTATAATACTAAAATATAATTTAAAGTTGGAATACATTTTTTTCATTATTTGTATTTTAATAAATATTGATTGTAATTATTATTATTGAAACAATTCATGAACTTGTTAAAATTTGACGAAATATTGATAAAATAATTCCTTAAAATCTATGAAATTTGGATGAAATTAAACAAGACATGGATTTTGCAGAATTTATGAATTTAGAAAAAATCCGACGCAATAAATAAAATCTTAATTGTACACATCCTCCTAAAAGGTATCAATAACACTTAAAAAAGAAAAGTCATTTCATTTAACAAGGGTAATAAGATTTATTGTCTGAAAAATGATGAATAACTAAAATAAAAAAAAAAAAATCATATTATCGATGAAAATTCCATAAATAAATAAAAATAAATAAAAAAATATATATTTTGTGGGGCTCACACCATCGAAATTTAAATATAAAAAATAGTGCATTTGGTGGGATTCAAAACCACCTCACACGGAGCTTGAGAACCGCCATGATTAGTGAAATATTTTGTTAATTAAGAGAGAAAAATATATTTCATATCAAACACTATTTATTATTTTATTATATACTAGTAAATTATTAATATCAAATTATACTAACAATAATACCTAATAAAAATAAATAAAATAACATACCTACAGAATTATTCCATAGATATTTTATCGCTTAATTTAGTTATAGATTATTTATGTAGATTTTTTATCGCTAAATCGTGGTACCACATTTAATAACATATTATTTTAGTCGGTAAAATTTCGTTGCTAAATCGTGGCGTTAATTTATGACACCTCATTTAGCGATAGATTTCACGCCGATATGAATATTTTTTTTTATATATAAACAATGATAATCTGCCGGTAATTACAGACATAAAATTTTCTGTCAACAAAATTTATCTGTAATTTAAGTTTTTCTTGTAATGGATATAAGAGAGAGTAATGATATAAAAGTATAAAAGTTGTATTATATAATTAAAATTTTATTAGTTTTGAGTCTTAATTTTGGATAGAATTTTGGTGTCCCAACTAATTATCTATGTCAACTCTCCCCAAAGCCACATTTGGTAATATAAATAAATAAATAAAAATGGTTAGTAAAAGGAAAATAAAATTTGGATATAATATTTAACTAAACTGTGCTAAGTATTTCATTATCTTGTTATAGACGTGTCTTAATTATAACAGTACATGATTAACAATGAGTTAAATATAAATTATAATTACGCTGCAGCAATTTTTTTCATGAAGGCTCGTTCAAATTCAAACTTCAAACTTGTTGAAATAATTAAAGTTGTTCGTCAAATTATTTGATCGTTTGAAATTATATTATGATTTTTCTACTTTTCCTTTTACAGTAAAGTGGGGGAAACAAAACAAGTCAAATTAGAGAACAATTCATTTTAAGTTGTTATTTTCTAGTAGTCAAGGGAGACTAAAGTCTTATTTTAGATCGTTCACACTAAGTGTTTAAATTTTAATTAAAAGTTATTTGTAATTGGTGTCTTTTTAATATATATATATATATATATATATTGAGAAAGATTATGATTAAGAAATGAAAATCTATATTATTAAAATATTTTATACCATTATTTCTAAATGGAATGAATCAATCATCCTTCCACTTGATATTTTATTGAACAAAAAAAAAAGTGATATTTTTCTTCCTTTAATCAAGAATTTCGAATTTTAAGTGATTTTTCTTTAATATTTTTTTTTAGAGCAGACCCGATTTATTATGTCTTATTATTTTTTTTTTAAAAAAAAAAAAAAATTGGTTCTTACATTTCAATGACCTTAATTAAATTAAGGGGTTGTAAACTAGAAGTTGCAAAACGAATTGACGAATCGAATTTGTATCGAATTCTAAATGAATCGAATCAAAAAATGATGAATTCGTATTCGATTCGTTTATTAAACGAATCCTAATATCAATATTCGTATTTGATTCGTTTATTAAATAAATCGAATACGAATATTTGTTTAGTCATGATATTATTTAATAAAGTAAATTATCACATTAATTTTTCATAAAAATATATACCTATGAAAAACGTAATTACTATATTTGCTAAAAATAGCTCATCAAATATCAACAATATTATTTTTCTATGGTAATTAGTCATAATTTCTCGAATCTTAATTGAATAATAATAATAATTAGTAAAAGAAAAGAATAAAACGAATTCTAAACGAATAAATGAATCAATAAGCTTAAATTCGTATTCGATTTGTTTAATAAACGAATCGAATCGAATTGACTAATTTATTAAACGAATCTATTTTTTCAAATTCGTATTCGCTTTAAAACGAATCGAATCACCCCTATTGTAAACGTGCATTTTGTGAAAAGGAGGGAATGCAAATGATTTAATTCAAGTATGAAACCGCATGTGATGTGAATATAATAATATTTGGATGAAATAATTAAATCAAATGTGCTAAATGTTTGTATTGTGTCCGTGTTACTCCCGTGTATGCTCTTTAGTCTCTGTGGGAAAACGATTGGATTGGATATTTCAAGTGGTACAATATGAGACCATTCACATGTGAGTTAATTTTTTATTATTCGATTGTATATGTGATGAAGGGCTCAAAATTTATGTTAAAATTTTAAGTTGAATAATTTGGAAATGATGATTAAATTGTATGCAATATTTTAATCCAAATCATTATTTTAATCAAAATAATGTTGATTTTGTTACTAAACTACTATCTCTTTGATGGAAGCAAAAGGCTAGGAAGTGCGAAGGGGTTAAGGAAAATGCAATTAAAATTGGTGCAAAAAGGAGAGCAGGTGAAGTCAGTAAGGAATGCTCTCCTGGAAAGAGATTATGTGTGAAGAAAGGTCCAGATTGCATGGTGGAAGATTCCCATTGTTCACATGACCGAATCCCTCTACAAGTTGTAAACTGCCATATAGCTATTAATCCTGAAATTGGAAGTTATGGAGATGGAACCATGGATACGGCGGTGGCTGTGGAGCAGCACCGCTGAGAATTATGAGGATATTGAGCTGGAATGTCCGAGGTTTGGGGAATCCTCGTATATTCAGAAACCTTAAGAAAATTCTCCAGCAACATAGGCCTGAGATATTGTTCGTTAGTGAGACCAAAATGCAGGTCAAACTTTTGGAAGGAGTGCGTAGGAAGTTGAATTTTGATTTTTTTTTTCCGGTCGATAGAGTGGGTCTTAGTGGGGGATTGGCCCTATTTTGGAGGAAAGAGTGTGAGCTTAGTATCAAATCTTTCAGTAGTCACCACATTGATGCAATCATCAGAGATGAGTTTGGGAACCAGTGGCGGATGACAGGAATGTATGAGCATCCAGAGTTAAATCAAAAACAGCATACATGGGCGCTGATTAGGAGATTATGGCCTCTCTTTGATATTCCGTGGGTATGTTTCGGAGACTTCAATGAAATTTTGGAACCATTTGAGAAGAATGGAGGGCAGACAAAAGATGCAAAGGGTATGGCATAATTCAATGAGGCTTTGAGGGATTGTGATCTAAGTGATCTGGGCTTCACGGGTCTTCCGTTCACATGGTCAAACAGAAGAGGAAGGAATATGCACATTGAAGAAAGATTGGATCGTTTTTTAGCAAATAGCAGTTGGTGGAATCTGAACCATAGATGGGAGGTGAGACATCTGGATAATTAGGCTTCAGACCATTGTCCTATTAACCTTGAGATTACAATGAAGACAAGGCAAAGTAAACGAAATAGATGCGGTAAAAATAGACTTTTTTATGAAGAATCGTGGAGCAAGTATGACAGATGTAAGGAAATTGTTGAAGACTGTTGGCTCTGGGGGGTGGTGTTGTAAATGGAAGTCCACCACAAAGATTCAAACTCAAATCCGATGAAGCGATGAGGAGGCTGAAGGGATGGAGTAGCAAAGAATTAAAGGGGAGGAAAGCGGAATTAGAGAATCTAAGGAGTGAGCTTCACAAATGCTACAGGATGATGTGCAGTATTCAGATTGGGATAAGATTAAAGCTACTGAAAGAAAGATAGAATTGATTCTGGAGGAGGAAGAAACTTACTGGCGGAGAAGAGCGTAAGTGGATTGGTTGAAAGATGGAGATCGTAACACAAATTTTTTTCGCGCGAGGGCCTCGGAAAGAAAAAAAAGGAATACTATCAAGGGAATCATGGATAAAGAAGGAAAGTGGGTTGATGATGAGCAGAGGATATGCAATGTTGCCTGTACTTATTTTGAAGATTTATTCACATCTACTAACCCTTCTAAGAAGTGTATTGAGGCTACTATGGGTGGTTTATGCAGGAAAATTCAGGGAACTTCTGTAGAATGGTTGGATGAATCTTTTACTGAGGAAGAAGTTTTGAAGGCATTGTACCAGATGGACCCTAATAAATCCCTAGGCCCCGACAGTCTCCCAGCGGCATTCTTTATCAGTCACTGGTCAGCTGTTAAGAAGGAGTTCCTTGCCACATGTCTTCACATACTTAATAACAAAGGTGAAATTTCGATCCTAAATGAGACACAAATTGTTCTAATTCCAAAGAAGATGAGTCCGAATGAGATGAAAGATTTCAGACCAATTAGTCTATGTAATGTGATCTATAGGACGGTGGCTACGGTGATTGCTAATAGATTGAAAACTGTGTTGGATGATATTATTTCCCCGAATCAGAACGTTTTTGTTCCAGGAAGGCTTATATCAGACACCGTTATAATAGGGTATGAGTGCTTTCACAAAGTGAGGAATTTGAGAGGGGTGGGGGATGGTTTCGCCGCTCTCAAATTGGATATGAGCAAAGCTTACGATATGGTGGAATGGAGTTTCCTTAGGAGTGCAATGGACAAAATGGGCTTCTCTGAGAAGTGGACTGAGCTTTTTATGAGATGTATCAGTTCCCCCTCTTTTTCAGTGATAGTTAATGGACAAGCTAGATGATGTTTTAAGCCTTCAAGGGGTTTACGACAAGGGTGCCCATTGTCGCCATACATGTTCATTTTGTGCGGGGAAGTTCTTTCCTCATTACTACAAGAAGCCGAAACGAGTAAGCAAATTAAAGAGGTTCAATTTGGAAAGGACATTGCCATATCTCATCTTTTCTTTGCTGATGATAGTCTGATTTTTATAAGGGCCAATATGGAGGAGGTAAACACTGTTAAGAGGATTTTTGACCGTTATGCTCAAACGTCGGGACAACTGTTTAATTTTGAGAAGTCGTCAATCTTCTTTAGCCCAAACACAAAACAACAAGTGGCCGATAGATAGTATAAGAAATATCCTCAGCCTACACCGTGTTTCTATTCATGAGAGGTACTTAGGATTGCCTTCTATGGTAGGTAGAAATAAAAGGAAATACTTCAATGAGATTAAACTCAAGGTTATGAACACTGTTAGAAGATGGAAAGGAAACCTTTTTTCCTGTGGGGGAAAAGAAGTCTCGGTGAAGGTCGTGGCTCAAGCTATCCCTACATATGCGATGAGTGTGTTCAAGCTCCCTTTCGGTTTATGTGAGGATATCCAGAATGTTTTGAACAAGTTTTGGTGGGGCTCCAATTGTGATCATAAAGGAATTCATTGGGCTAGATGGAGCAGACTGTGCACTCCGAAGAAGAATGATGGCATGGGCTTTAGGGATCCCTTTGTTTTCAACCAAGCTCTATTAGCTAAGCAGGTGTGGAGGATTATCCATAGGCCACAATCATTGGTTTCGAGAATCTTGCAGACTAGATATTTCAAGAAAAAAACTGTTATGGAAGCTAACGCCGACAGTAATCCCTCTATTATCTGGAGAAGCTTACTTTGGGGGAGAGAGCTTATCCAGAGAGGCTCACGGTGGAGAATTGGTTGTGGGGAAGATGTCTACATTGCTAAGGATCACTGGATTCCTAGACCTGAATCTTCAGTCCTATTGTTGTTATTGATACACTGAAAGATGCCAAAGTTAGTATGCTTATTAATTTCGGTAATCAGTGAAATGTAGATCTGGTTAGACAACTATTTATAAGGGTTGATGCTGATGAGATTCTAAATATCCCTCTTCCCAGCAAGCTGAAGCAGATAAGTTGATCTGGCATTATGACAACAAAGCTAAGTTCTCAGTTAAAAGCTGTTAACATATGGCTTTTAAGGACAAGAAGGCTGAAGGGGCAGGCTGCTCGAGTGGAAATGGTGATTGGTGGGGCTTGGTTTGAGGTTTATTTCTTCCTGCAAAGGTTAAAATTTTCCTATGGAGAGCCTTATCTGATATGTTGCCCACGGCTGCTGCACTACACAAGAAAAGGATCATTAATTGACCAGATTGCCAAAGATGTGGTAGGGGCGGTTGAAGATGTTTTCCATGCTTTGGTAAGTTGTAACACTATAAAAAAATATATGGAAAAAAACAGAATGGTTTGTTGGTAGTGGGTGGCGAACTTTAGGGGATCTTTGGATTTTGTTAAGCTGGAGCAAGGCAAATTTCAATAAGGCTGAACTGGAGAAGGTGGGTATGCTACTATGGTCATTATGGACAGCCATGAATCAATTCATTTTTGAAAAGAAATCAGAACCGCATGATTGTGTTTGGAATAGAGCTGAGAATCTGATTGAGTCTTTTAAAAGAGTGCGACGACAGAATGGCTGTGAGGATCAAAAGCAGGTTGAGCGACATATATGAAAAGTGCCCCCAACTGATTGGTTCAAAGTCAACGTGGATGCGGCAACAAATAAGGACATGAGCCGTGCGGGTTTGGGGCTATTGTTCACAATGACAAATGGGATGTGATTGCTGCTGTGGCCCAACCCACATTGTTCAGGGGTAGTGTGTAGCTCATTGAAGCCGAGGCAATGTTAATGGGACTTAAAATGCAGATCAATGGAAGCTGCTACCGATGATTGTGGAAGCTGATGCACAAAATGTTGTGCGACTCGCCAACGGCCAAGATAGTAGTGAGAAGGAAATTAGCGGCTGATTTCTGAAATCGATTTTTAGAAATCCGTAGAATGGCGACGAAATTAGGAAATGCTAGTATTAGGTTCATTCCTAGGCATTGTAATTCGAAAGCTCATGGATTAGCTAAATACGCGGTTAGCAATCCAAGCTATGTGGCCGGGTTTGGCCCCACCACAGTTTATGTTAACTCTCTTTTTAATTTAATTTGAATTATATTACCTTTCAAAAAAAAAAAACAACCATCTCTTTCTCATTAAACTGGTCTATTTCACACGCACGTATATTGCAATAGACTAACATTATTATTGCATTAACCCAAAAATAATTATAAAAAATTGATAAATATTGTATTGATTTCTTCTAATAACATGCCAAAATGCCCCTAACAAAAATAAATATTTCCAAAAATACCATTGTAAATAAAAAAAAAAAATTTAATTTCCATAAAACTAGAAGCAGGACTCTCCGGTACTGTCACCGACGAAGTCCTCCCGGTGGTGATATTTCCGGTAAACACTCATCCAGAAAGGTGTATGTACGGCTAAAAAAACGACTGCTCCTAAAAAACTGCAAAAAAAATTAATTAAACTGACATCGTTTTCAGTGATATTTACGTTCGATTGTGCGCACTGCTACCACTCTTATGTCGTCGCCGAAGATTTCACCGGCGATTTTTGAGAGCTATACTTTTATTTTGTAATTATGAAAAAAAAAAAAAAAAACACATACTTCAAATAAAAATATACCACCAAATAACAAGACCCCTATTTTTTTTTATTAAAAGATGAGATATTTCAATACAACTTTCCGACACAAATAATGATATTAAAATCTAATTATTGATTTAAGTCCATCCACTCTTAAATACTCAAATTAAAAAATTTACACATCATTAAATTATATTTTAAATTTAAGTATCTGAATTGACTTATATAACTACATATACCCGCAATGGAACATACGTACATCCATAACTAAATGTATTATATAATATTTTCAGAAATATTAAAAATATTTGTAATGGAAAAACTAATGTTGGAATTAGGGGTGGGCACAGCATGGTGCAATTATAAAAAAATTTGTAATTTTAATTATTCAGTTTTTTTTTAAAGTAATTGTACAATTTTTTATTGAAAAAATTGTAATTATTTTTAGTTATCGGTTTGGTTCGGTACAATTCGATTTTATCAATTTTTTAATAATAACAATAAAAAATTAATAATATTAACTGAATTTAACATTTACTTAATTTTTTTTATATTGTAACTCTTCTAATGATCACTATTATACTAATAAAAGTTTTTCATAAGATATAGTCATCATTAAAATTATTTAAAATGTAGGAAGATAAAAAGAATAATAACCAAAGTAAAAAAATTATAAATATTTTATGAAATTAATCATCACTAAATATTAAATAAATTAAATTATAATGACCCAAAATTTTACAGAAGTCGAATCTCGGTTTACATAAGAATTTTTTTTCTTTTCTGAGCTTAACGAAAATTATGCAACGACTTAATGGGCTTAAATCAATAAATAAAGCCCATAATTACTATTAATTTCACTCAAGTCCTTAACTAAAACAAATTAATCCAATTTCGGCCCACCCCTCAAGTTCCAGTAAAGTCCACAAGTTTCAAGAGTCAGTGATAAAAATTTAAAAAAGAGAACGAACTCTCAATTTACACCTTTATGGCAAAAACGCGGAGTAAGAAAAGCTTGGAAGTTCTTTCATTTTCCTAGCAAATCTCCAAGGAAATCAAGTGTAATCCAACACAAAACAAGCATAAGATGATGAAAACAAGCTTAGGGAACTTATTTGGTGAAGAAAACAAAATGACTTGGGTAAGAAAAACTTTACCCGAATCTTGAATATTGAGTTTTGGAGAAGTGTTGGATTATTTGATGTTGTTGGCATGTTGTTGATGGTGTTTTCAAGTACTACAATATTTACAACAGCATGACAAAGACAAAAGAGTAATTTCCTTTCTCTGGTTGACTTCATGGTCAGACCGACCAGATCATGGTCAGACCGACCAGTTCATGTGAAGACCGGCCAGATCATGGTCAGACCGACCAGATCATGTGAACACCGACCAGATCATGTAAAGACCGACCAGATCATGTGAAGACCGACCACATCCTGTGGGGCCAATCATTTTAGTTCAGATAACCGAGCATTATAGAGTTTGGCAATGAAACTCTTAGCATAGAAGATTGCCATGACCGACCTCATGGATACTGACCATATAGCGAGGCGTGTTCAAGAAGACAGAGCGCCGTATTTTCTCGGATAAAGTGATAAATTATCCTGCTTTCAGGGGAGAATTGATGAATTAGTATCTTGATAGGACAAAGGAAATAAAGGTAGTTTGAAATTGGGAAACCTTGTGGCGGAAGGAGGTTGACTCAATTAGGAACCCTTGTAGGAGAAGGAGTCTAATTTCTGTTATTATAAATAAGAGGGCAGGGCATGTGTAAAGAGATATCTGAAAATCATCACAAGAGTGAGAGATTCGAATTGTAAAGTTCCAATTTGTAAGAGCGAAAGAGAGGTCTGAAAAGGTGTATTTGAGTAATAAAAGAGCACCACCCTGTTCTTGCCCGTGGACGTAGGTCGGATCCCAAATCCACCGAACCACGTTAAATTGCCTTGTCTGATTGGTATATTCTCTTATTTTCCGCTAAATTTGCTTTTAGTTTCCCATAACTAAACAAATTCACAGTTGGAGGAGGATTCCCTCGGAGGTAATATTCCTATATTACCCTGAGACCAAAATCCGCCGTCAACAGTTGGCGCCGTCTGTGGGGAACTCATCAACAAAAGCAACTCGCGTGATAAGACAAATGGCGGAAGACGGAGATCACCAACCAGGAGGTACCTGGAAACAGGAGAGACCCCTAAAGATAAAAAGAGGCCAGGAAACTGAAGTTCAAGAGTACCAAGTTTTCCCTAATTGGAGGAGTGCTCTACCGGAGAGGATACACCGTACCCCTCCTAAGATGCTTAGCACCAGAAGAAGCAGACTACGTGCTCAGGGAGATTCACGCAGGCATCTGCGGAAGCCACGCCGGGGGAAGATCGATCGCCTTCAAAGCCTTAAGACAAGGATTTTACTGGCCAACCATGCACGAGGATGGCGTGAAGATAGCACGGAAATGCGAAGGATGCCAAAAGAATGCCAACCTCCACCATCAGCCAGCAGAACAGCTGACCACCATATCCAGCCCCTGGCCCTTCGCCCAGTGGGGGCTAGACATTATAGGGCCGATGCCGAAAGGACGAGGTCAGGCGAAATATGCAATCGTGGCCATAGACTACTTTACCAAATGGGTGGAAGCAGAACCATTGTCCATCATCTCGGAAAAGAAAGCCACGGAGTTCCTTAAGAGAAATATAATTTGCCGTTTCGGAATCCCCCAGGCAATCATCACCGATAACGGAAAACAATTTGACAGCAGGGGATTCAGAAAACTCTGCGAAGACCTCCAGATAACCTTAAAATTCGCCTCGCCAGCCCATCCCAAGTCGAACGGGCAGGTTGAAGCCACCAACAAAACCATCAAGTCAAACCTGAAAGCTAGGCTCGGATCGAGCAAAAGCCTATGGGTCGAGGAACTACCAGAGGTACTATGGGCACACCGAACGACCTTCAAGGACTCAACAGGAGAGACACCCTTCTCCCTATCATACGGATGTGAGGCCGTCATCCCAGCAGAGATCGGAATATCAACCCACCGGGTCCGCCACTTTGAAAACGAACAGAACGAAGAACTCATCAAAAATCACCTCGATCTGGTCGAAGAAAGAAGGGAACAGTCAGCAGTAAGAGCAGCCATCTACCAACAAAGAATGGCCCGATTCTATAATAAAAGAGTTCGGACCCGCTCCTTCCTGCCAGGTGATCTAGTGCTAAGAAGAGTGACCATGAACACCCGACGACCTGAAGAGGGCTCGTTAGGCGCCAAGTGGGAGGGACCTTACAAGATCGCTGAGATAGTAAGACCAGGGGCCTACATCCTGGAGCAACTGAACGGCAAGAGATTGAAGAAGCAACAGTGAAGAAAGAAGAGATGTTAAGAAAGTACTTCCCATAAAGATCAACTTTGCTCTTTTTCTATTTTCTTTTTTGCAGAAGCTAAAACGCCAGAAGTGAGGGCAAAGGGGCGGTCCGCCCCAACATGAATAAAATTCTTTTTTTTTTCGGATGGACTTCGCCCGCTGAGGCCGCTTATTTACCCAGCTCGGGGTCGGGCAATGTCCCACCGAGTCTACTCTTTGGACTGGGGACGTAACATTCCCCAAGGACCAAATGATTGAAACAGCTCGGGGTCGGACGATGTCCCACCGAGTCTACTCTTTGGACTGGGGACGTAACATTCCCCCAGGACCAAATGATTGAAACAGCTCGGGGTCGGGCAATGTCCCACCGAGTCTACTCTTTGGACTGGGGACGTAACATTCCCCCAGGACCAAATGATTGAAACAGCTCGGGGTCGGGCGATGTCCCACCGAGTCTACTCTTTGGACTGGGGACGTAACATTCCCCCAGGACCAAATGATTGAAACAGCTCGGGGTCGGGCGATGTCCCACCACCGAGTCTATTCTTTGGACTGGGGACGTAACATTCCCCCAGACCAAGTAATTGAAACAGCTCGGGATCGGGCGATGTCCCACCGAGTCTACTCTTTGGACTGGGGACGTAACATTCCCCCAGGACCAAATGATTGAAACAGCTCGGGGTCGGGCGATGTCCCCCCGAGTCTACTCTTTGGACTGGGGACGTAACATTCCCCCAGGACCAAGTAATTGAAACAGCTCGGGATCGGGCGATGTCCCACCGAGTCTACTCTTTGGACTGGGGACGTAACATTCCCCCAGGATCAAGTGTCTATCTCAGTTCGGGGTCGGGATACGTCCCACCGAATCAACCGCTTTGGTCTGGGGAGGTAACATTCCCCCAGAACTCAAATCGTTCGTTCAGCTCAGAGACAAGTTACGCCCCACCGAGGCAGCTCTACGAACCGGGGACATAACATTCCCCCAGGTTCAAATGCCTTACTCTTCCCGGGGTCAATCCAGACCCCTCTAACTCGTGCTAACCCCTGATGGGCCTTAAAAATTGCAAGGATGGCAAGGAGCATAAAAGGAGAAGAAAAAGAAGAAAGAAATAAATAGATATAAATGCATAAATGTATACGAATACAAGATTGTAATATTATTACAAAAAGTTTTAAGTGTACATAGGGCCCCGGTAGGGTTACCCTTTCTCATTCATCCCGCGCAGGGGCAGGATCTTCTTCCTCAGTTGGTTCAAATGGCGGAAGGGGCGGCTCGGCATCAGGAGGAGGAGCTGCAACTTCGGCATCAGGAGGAGGAGCTGCAACTTCGGCATCAGGAGGAGGAGCTGCAACTTCGGCATCAGGAGGAGGGATCTCAAGGCAGTCCTCGTCCACGGCAGGAACCTCCGATCCTTCTTCAGGAGGAACCTCGGGAGCCGGAACGACCGAGATGGGGGCGGGATCCCTCACCTCCTCAGGTGGAGGAGGGATCCACTTTCGAAACTCTTCCTCGGAAATGTCCCCCTTGCAGTAACTGATGGCCGCGTAGATAGGGTCCATATTCAGGCTCGGCAGCACCATCGGTATCATCTCGGCACAGTCGCCAACTCCCTCGAGACGGATGGCCTCCTTCTCGGCCTCAAGATCAGCTTCTCTCTTTTCCAGCTCGATCTCTCTCTCCTCGAGATCAATCTCCCTCTCCTCGAGCTCAGTTTTTTCCTCTCAAGACTATCCCGGGCCCGAGCAACCTCCTCATCTTTGTTCTTCAACTTAGCCTCAGCACTGGCTACTTTCCCCTTCAGAACCCCAATTTCAGATTGGGCAGCCTTCAGATCCTCCCGGGCACTATCAGCAAGTTTCCTTTCCAGCACAGCAGCTGCCTTGAGGGCTTTATTTGCTTTGAAACTCTCGACAGCGCCCGCCTCATGATTCTTGATCACCTCCTCCCGGTCAGCCAACTTTGCCTCCACTTCAGAAAGACGACTTTGGAGCCTCTGGGCCTGACCGCCCTCGGACAGCAGGGTCAGAAGAAGACCCTTGTTCTTGGCCATAAGATAGTTGGCCTGCACACAAAAAAGGGAGGAAGAAGTCAAACACAAGAAGAGAAAGAACCAGGATCCAAAAAACCGAAAAGGAGAATGAAAATACCTTGGCCATCTGAGAACTCATCTCAGCCACAACGCCTTCAGGAGATACGTCCTCGTACCTCGAGACCTCCTCCGGGGGAACCACCTCGGCCAGTTCATTAAAAGCCGGCAATAGGTGAGAGGTAGCCTCCCGGATGCCCTCTCCCAAGTCATCCATCCCGAGGACCACAGGGCCCTTCCGTTTCTTGGAGGAACTTTCAGAGGACTTCTTCCCCCTGCGAATGTCTTTCTTCTTGACCAAAGCAGCTCCTTCGTCCTCTCCCTCCTGGGCCAACCGGCCTCCTCGGTCCCGAACTGACGCCTCTCTTCCTAGGAGGCTTCGGCGGACTGGCCAGGTGAGCGGATCCTGATGATTGTCCACCAGAAGGCGAGGGTAGTCCCCGAGCACTCGTTTGGACTTGTCCAGGAGATATGTTCTCAGCAAGAACAGTCCGAGCCCGAGAAGCTTCAGCATCAGAACGACCGGCCTTCTTCACAGTACCGGCCAACTTCTCGAGAAATTTCGGCCTCTTCGACATACCTACAAAAAAAAAAGGGGGCAGAGAAGATAAGTCAAAACCAGAGCATATGAACAGAAGAAGAACAAGGAAGAAAGACATCAAAATAAACAAACAAGGAAGACAAAGCAAAAAGTAGACCTCCACCAATCCGACCCGAGGCCTCCAGAGGGGCGGCCCGAATAAGGCCGGACCCAATAAAAGCCGCGTCATTTACCAGCTCCCTCCAATGGGCGGCATACCGACGAGCCCAATATACTCGCCGCCGGACCCGGCGGGAAACTTTGGGGGCATCCCTCCAACAGGCTAAAAAGGAACACGAGAAGGAAGGTAAGAACTCAAACAGAAAAAAGGGGGGGAAAGAAAGAAGCTAAAGGACAATCTCCTAACCTCCCGCCCTGAAGATATCCGGTACTAAGGTCTCCCCTTCATCCGACCTCAAGTCCGTCCCAATCCCCAGTGGCCCAGAACCAAAGATCTTTGAAGTTCTTATTCGAATCAGGGAGTTTCTTAACGACATTGGACGAGCTGTCATAAGCTGAAAGGTAATACCATCCATGGTACGACCTGGGTTGGCTTTCAACCGATATAGCCTCTTCACCTCTTCAAAGGAAGGGTCGCCAAGTCCTGCCCGATGCCAAACCACGTACAACCCGGCCAGAATCCTCCAACTGTTTAGACTCAGCTGACAGGGGGCGATCTCCATCTCGGCCAATATCCATGCGAAATAAGGTTGAATCGGCAAACGTAGCCCACACTCGAATAAAATAGGAAGAAGTGCCACCGAGCCCTCGTCAGGCTGACTGGCACGATCCATTGGGCCAGGAACTTCAAGAGCAATGTCTATTGGAATGCTGTATCGTTGTCGCACTAGCGCCAGGTCATCCTCAGTTATCTTAGAAGGACGGTTCATATCCAAAGCCGACGACCCAAGTTCCCCAGGCTCTGGGTCCTTCCGAGGAACCCTCTGATGATAGGAGTCATTCTCGACCTCGGAAGGAGTGGGGGTAGTATCGAGATCTTCTACACTAGGCGCCCCTGAGTCCGAGGAAAGCTCTTCAGCAGGGGGAGTTGAGATTTTGACAGGCCTCTCAGATGAAGAATTACTATCAGACATCCCTGACACCCAGAAAAACAGAGAAGGAGGGAGAATCAGTCTACGAGAAGCTACCCACGGTACCCGTGCTAAACTAAACATGAAGTCTCTAAAGAAGTGCCCTAAAAGCAAAACCCAACAAAACCACAAGTCTCTACCTAAGCAAAACAAGCAAACGAAATCACAAACACAACAAAAGAAGAAAGATCACTCAGAAGACTTACTTGTTCTTCTCGGAAGCAAGAAGCTATTCGCTGTGGAGATGCTCGTTCCTTAGGTGCTCGGCGATGAAAGAGAAAATAAAGACAGCAATTGGGTTCCGGGAAAACGGAGTTAAAAGATTGTAAGGAAAATTACAGAAGAGAAGGAGAAATTGCCGAAAAAATGGAACAGTGAAACCCTCGTTCTCTTATAGCCGTGACTGGGGTGCACATCGCCGTCGGTTTTAGCGGGAACCCAGCGGATGTTTGACAAGTGTCGAAAGTTAGAAGAAACCCTAAAGTTGATTTGATGGGCATTTAAGAAGACATGACGGTTGTGCGTCTCGAGGAAAGACGAATGAAACGGCAAAGAAGATTCTTTTTTTGTATTCTGGGACGACTACTTGCAGGGACAATCAGCACACCCTCTTCATGTAGTTCCCGGTACCAACTCACATACTCGTTGGAACCGAGAACTAGGGGACAGATGTTGATGGTGTTTTCAAGCACTACAATATTTACAACAGCATGACAAAGACAAAAGAGTAATTTCCTTTCTCTGGTTGACTTCATGGTCAGACCGACCAGATCATGGTCAAGACCGACCATTCATGTGAAGACCGCCAGATCATGGTCAGACCGACCAGATCATGTGAACACCGACCAGATCATGTAAAGACCGACCAGATCATGTGAAGACCGACCACATCCTGTGGGGCCAATCATTTTAGTTCAGATAACCGAGCATTATAGAGTTTGGCAATGAAACTCTTAGCATAGAAGATTGCCATGACCGACCTCATGGATACTGACCATATAGCGAGGCGTGTTCAAGAAGACAGAGCGCCGTATTTTCTCGGATAAAGTGATAAATTATCCTGCTTTCACGGGAGAATTGATGAATTAGTATCTTGATAGGACAAGGAAATAAAGGTAGTTTGAAATTGGGAAACCTTGTGGCGGAAGGAGGTTGACTCAATTAGGAACCCTTGTAGGAGAAGGAGTCTAATTTCTGTTATTATAAATAAGAGGGCAGGGCATGTGTAAAGAGATATCTGAAAATCATCACAAGAGTGAGAGATTCGAATTGTAAAGTTCCAATTTGTAAGAGCGAAAGAGAGGTCTGAAAAGGTGTATTTGAGTAATAAAAGAGCACCACCCTGTTCTTGCCCGTGGACGTAGGTCGGATCCCAAAATCCACCGAACCACGTTAAATTGCCTTGTCTGATTGGTATATTCTCTTATTTTCCGCTAAATTTGCTTTTAGTTTCCCATAACTAAACAAATTCACAGTTGGAGGAGGATTCCCTCGGAGGTAATATTCCTATATTACCCTGAGACCAAAATCCGCCGTCAACACATGTTTTGATTGTGTGAGCTAATTAATGATCTAGGAAAATGATTATAATGATAATCATGATGAAGATTTTGAGACTTAGTGGAGATTAGGTGACTAAGAATTGTCCATTAGAGATGTGTATTTGTATTTGGTTCATTGAATTGTGAAAAAAT
Organism: Zanthoxylum bungeanum; assembly: GCA_019454045.1. Lineage (NCBI taxonomy): Eukaryota > Viridiplantae > Streptophyta > Magnoliopsida > Sapindales > Rutaceae > Zanthoxylum > Zanthoxylum bungeanum. The sequence continues at coordinate 25,987 of SKCR01039744.1, forward strand.
TATATACCTTGAGTTGGGGGGCTGTTTTAGATATGTAGTAAATGCCTGAAATCATGATGAAGAGTAATGGTGGTGTAAATAAAGGTAGAGCTAGCTAAGGTTGTAGTAATGAGGAAGTTTGTGTAGTTCGCATACCAAGTGTTTGACAAAATAATAACCCCAAATAAAATTAATCAATTAATCAATTTTTTTTTTGTAAGATAACATGTGTTTTATGTGTTGAAAAATCTGGTGGTAATGTGATTACGACCAAAAGGTACTTGCGGTTATCACAGTATAGTTGGAGTGTCGATTCCTTAGAGAGATGGTTATAAGGACTGATTTACTTAAACAAAAACGTTTAGCAGTAACTTAATGAAAAGATAGATTGAATTGATAATGTGAAGTAAAGATTAATAGAAAAACATAAATGATATCAATAGAGAGAGGCAGCAAAGCATCGAGAATCTCTTGTATCAAATTCCTATATCCAATTATTGATTCCTGTTATTACTCAATTGAAGGTTTCACATCCCAAACCAACAATCGGAAAATATTCAATTCTAAGCATATTAAATTCTAAGGTAATTGATGATTTATTTTCTCTATATTAACAACACACAAAATCATCGTAACGACTTATCTAACGTCGATAATATATCCTCAGGCAATACTGCAGCAGAAGACCAAATCATAAAATAACTTTACCAGTCACAACTGGGTTCACAAATCACACATAGAAAAAGCATGACTGGATCTATATGCAAGTTTGATAAAAACAGTTTATGGATTCATAAATCGAAAGATAATAAAGAATAATAAACATAAATTGTATTAAATGTTTAAGAGTTTATAAGAATCAACAACATAAATATAAAAATTTAAATACAAGAGTTCATCATTAGCTTTGCCTATGAGATTAGTTCTCCATGCAGAAGAGAGATATAGCCTGGATAGATCGGAGAGACGTCATGTCCGCTTGAAGTTCTTCGTTCTTCTCTGTCGAAATTGTGTTTGTGGCTCTTTGTTGTGTGTTTCTCTTCTGTTTCTCTCTATTCTTCTCCTCTTCAGGGTTTTGGACGAAGTTGGGTTTATATAGGGAAGCCCTGGAGTCTATATATGCGTAAAAGACGACCAAAATAAGTTTATGGGACTGTTCCGGGGCGCCAGAAAGCAGGGGCTGCGGTGCCCAACTCGCGGGAAGTGTGTATGGGCAGAGTTCTGGGTGGCACCGCGATGCCCACTTCGCTGCTTCTTGTGCTGACTCGCTGATCTGTGCTTCCGATGCCTGCACGCGTCCGTTGCGTCTGTTAGGCCCCGAAACACGTGTATTTGCTCCATTCTTCATGTTCCAATGCTTCCTAATAACAAAGCACAAAATAAACTGTAATTAATATTACATACATGATAATTAAGCCGAGTTAGCAATGTTCAAAGTACACTTTCATGTACTTATCATAACCCCAACCAGTTTATTGCTAGTCCATAGCAATTCAAGCGCAAAAAGAAAATAAGAACTAAACTAAAACGAAATAAATAAAAACTATCTAAGCCATTTTCGTAGGGATCACGATTGCATTTAGCGTATGCAACAAGCCTTTAAACCCCTAAGCGACCCTAGTGAACGAGTTATAGTCTCGTGAGGGCTTACAGCGACGACACCTACAAACGTCATTCAAAACACATGCAAAAATAACAAAATAAAATAGTCCCAATAGTTATACATATTATTGTCCTCAAAGAATGCCTAAGAATGAAATCAGAGAACATTCAAAGTACTTAAAACACATCAAATCCAAGTCATTGAATAAATTATCTAAGCCAGACTCACAGTGTGTGTGTAAATGTTCATTCACATCTTGATTCATAGGTAAGCCAACTCAATGATTTCGTTTAAAAATTGGGATCTGATGGGTCAAACCAACCTAGATATCTCAATTATGCTCTGTAATTGCCTTTATGTGCCCAATATGATATGGTTTTTTTTCTTGTCTATTTCTTTCTTCTTTTTTTTTTTTTTGAAATTTTCTCTTTTTCTATTTTTTTTTTGCAACACACCTATCATTTAAGGTAGCATTTCTCCTTATGATGGTCCTAACACTTGCCCATGGGTAGCCTCACACTTATCGGTTATAGGTGGTTTAATTTCTTTCTTTCGAGATTTTTTCTTTTTATTTTTAACCATACCACACCTCATAACATTGGCAAATCAGGGTAGATATCTAAGCAAACAGTCATTCATCGACATGCAATTTTTTCAACTAGTCACTTTGCCAACTACATAGGTTTTCACTGCTAAAAACCTATAGTTAAGTGCTTACGAGTCTAACCTAGATCAACTACTCAAGGCATCACATAAAGGTATATTAAAGAACTTATCATTTCTAAGATTTCACCATAAAGAAAACAGTATCATCATTGGACTATGATTTACTATTAAGGACTAAAAACAAATAAAATATTTTTTTTTATAACATGTATTATAAGGTATTATTATGCGCATGAATACACCCCCACACTTAAAACTTGCATTGTCCTCAATATAAGATAAATATTAAGAAAAAAAGATTAAGGAACAACACTACCAGACATGAGTTGATTAGGTTCTTGCTGGTAAGACTGTAGTTGTGTGGCTGAGTAGGTTGTGCTGACACTGCATAAATACTCATGCAAACAACGAACATACAATTATCACACAATAAAAATAAAACTGAAGTAAATAAATAAATAAAATAAATGCAGATGCAAGGGTTGCCTCCCCGCTAGCGCTAAGTTTAACGTCTTTAGTAAGACGTAACCACTCAGGTTGTCATGATGGCTTCCATGTAGCGAACTGATTAAAACATGAGAAAGAAATTTTGTCTAGCTGTTGCAGTTTATCTATTGATCCCCCAAGGTCTGGTGATGGCTGATATTTTATCAACTAGTTCAACCTCCTTTTTAGCGTCCTAGAGATTATTTTCAAATGAGCACTAACTCTCATTTTCCTCATTTTACGGTTCTTTGGGGTCAATTTCAGTTCGGGATGGTGTGATTCATATTGTGAAGAAGCTGTTTTTGGTAAGACTTTGTCTAGCATGTATGTATATTGGCACTCATCATCACCTTGTGGTTGTTTTTCAACATGAAAAATATTTATTTCTAGTGTCATATGTTGGGGTTTTAGGCAATGGCGCATGCGGAAGCGCGGTTCAGGCGAAATCATAATTTTAATTTTTTTTTAAATTTACCGAATAAATTATTCAATATCTAATATGAATAATTTATTCATATTTCACCTAAACATATTTTTTTCAATATTAAATAATGACATAAATAATTAAAAAATATCGTGAAATTTTTACGAAAAATATTTTTCCACAAAATGGCATAAAATGTGTTTTTATCCGAACCGACCAACCAACACTTACGAGGGCTGCCCAGATCAGCCCCAATAGTGCTTGGGCAGTTCATGGGCTACCCAAACAGTGACCAATTCACTGTTTGGACAGCAGACACCCAGTATGCCCAAAACTCACCCGGTAATGCCGTTTTTCACCGTTTTCGCATATTTCAACTCCGAAACAATTTTTGGTAATGGTTCCAATGCCCAAAACACATCCAATACATTTATATGACATATTTGTCATCACCATAAGTGCATTTTTTCAGATCTGATCCAGAAACAAAAATTATCATTTTTCGTGCTTTAAATCAAATTTGCTCAACATTAATCATATTAATCTTTACACCAATCCAAGCCACCACAAATGAAGCACCCAAGAACAATTCTAGGAATAACAATAGTGGTAATAACACTCTAGAATGGAAACATATCATCAAATGATCAAATTGAACTAATATTATAATAATATCATTCAATTCAACTTCACATACGCAATAAGCCTCCAAATACATCCTCTAAATAAAAAAGCCCTACTTTATAATAAGTAAAGAACCCTATAACTATTCTAGTAAGTCAAGAACAAGAAACTAATTTTCTAAACTTAAGAATATTAAAGATTACCTCTTAATCTTCAACTTTCCTTAAGCTTTTTCTTGATTTTCTTCACTTTCTTCTTGGTTTCTTTAAACAAATTTGAGAGCTTTTTTGTTCAAGGAGGTTTTTGGCCATGGAGGTTCTTAAAATGAGAAAATAAAATTTTCTCACTTTAAATACTAGGGTAGGGACGGAATTTGAGGGATAATTTGGTCAATTTAATTAATTTAATCAAATTAAATTATTAAAGCTTTTAAGTTGACAAAATCAATTTGTATTCTTCAACTTTAAAAGCTTTACCACATGTAACCAATAATAATTAGCCATATAACATAACATTTATGAAATATATATATCATTTAATTATTTAAATATTTAACATTTAAATATCTAAATAATTAATTAATATAATTATTATTATACATGTATTTTTATTTACATTAAATAATAAATACATATATTAATGGCATGTGCCAAAGTCTCATTTGAAAATTAATTAATATGTATCGAATCAAATTTTGTATCAAATATAAATACACATTAATTATTAATTGAATAAAATCCCCTAATGCATGTATTTTTCGTTTAACTGATTAAACGATTCCAATTAACTCATTTAATTTGATAAAGTATTATGAATAATCTGTATTATTCATAACGTGTTGCCCAAGTGCTCAACGAGTACACTTCATATATTGAGACTCTCTAAGTTTAGGTTTATCCGTCACGAAACCAAATTTCGTATCCATAATTCACCTACTCATGAATTATGACGACCACATATAATCTCGCTAAACTATGAAAGCCGAGGTCATCGCATACGTATAATCCTTCCGATATTAAGATTATTCCAAAGATATAGATAAAAATGTCAAATCTCTATAGGTATAATCCTGTCGACGATTCTATTAGAAATCTCTTAAATAACACTTAGAACTAGCTTCTTGACCGGTGCTTACACACGCGTATAACGCAAGCGCACATATCGTTCAAGTAGTATAAAAAGTATCGATCCCACGAGGACTTAATACCTAATCAATTAATTTTTATGAGGTCAAATGAATACTAGTATCTAACAGGTTGATTGATTGATTTGAAATGATGATGATTCTAAATTTAAAAACAAGTAAAATAAAATTACACGAAGGTCGGTTTAAGAAAATTCAATATTAAAAACTATCTAGGGTTGTGAATCTTTCTAATATCTTTTAAAGGATGAAGTGGTTATTTCATGTTTGTGTAATAAATTGGTTTACTAACCTTGAACACTAAATTATGCGAAAGCCTCTGTCGGTGGTCAGACGCAAATACCCAGTTTAACCCAATTGAACCATATGTTTATGCCAACCAAATTATCTGGATTTATTAAGTTTAAGTTCCAATTATGGTTACCCCCGCCCGACAGGTATATGTCTATCCTATAAGGAAATCTATTAAAGGGTTATCTATCCTCAAGGAAGATCGTGGGCTATTAAGTCTAAGGCTGAAACCTAAAATCTCTATGTCTAGTTCATTTTAGATTTACCAGATAAATCTTATTAGTGGCCAATTAACAAGACGCATTAGGCTTTAGAACTAATAAGTAAACCTTTAAATTACCCAAACTATAAAATAACACCTTATAAACCGGTGATATTAGAATTCATCACAACCCCAGATAACTAACTTAGTTACGACACATAACTAGGGCTTTAAAAGATATAAAGTAAAAATACTGAAAAGTAATTGCGGTAAAGTAAAAGCTGAAAAGTAAATTACAATAAAATAAAATGCTAAGGTAAAAGGATCAACTTTTACTATTTACTATTTAGATATCTCCCTTTAATATAATATATTAACTTGTGATTATTTTACCAACCAGCCATATAGGCGGTAACCTGATTAAGTCAAATTAAGTCCAACCAGCCATAAAGGCAGAACCAAAATAAACCTGCCATATAGGCGGTAAGAAAATTGAATTACCAACTGACCAATCTGGCGGTATCCTTGATTAGTCAGGTTCAAACCAGATTAAAATGAATTACCAACCGACTAATCTGGCGGTATCATTTTTAAGTCAAATTTTAAATAGTGAATATATTATATTTAAGGGAGATTAATCTAAATAGCAATAGTAAAAGAATTACCTTCCACCCTAACAGGGGGAAGTTACCTCCTCATGGTAGAATAGTAAAAACTGTAAAAAGTAAAGAAAGTAAATTATTATTATTACAGAACGTAATTAAAATTAATTACAAAACTGAAATTAAAAGAAACTAGATAGAGAACTCCCTATTTACATCAGAGAAATTAGAGAGGAAGGTACATTTCAAATTGAAACCTCGAGCTCAATTTATAGGCGCAGATAGGCCTCCAGCGTCGCGACGCCAAAGCCTTTTTTGTTGCGACGCCGGTGCTTTATGGCGTGGCATGCTGAGGTGATGACACGTAGCGATTCTGGATAAGGAGATAAGGCGACACGTGGTAAGGCGGCTGGGTGCTCAATTATTATGCTGACGTGGCATGACGTGGCGACACATGGCGAAAGGGAGTGTCGGCACCGTAGGATTGCGACACGTGGCAAGCTGTGATTGGTTGATGATGACGTGATGATGACGTGGCACTTTGACTCGGTCAACTGGTGATTGGATGATGACGTAGCGGTGACGTGGAGTGACACGTGGCACAAGTGGCAATGGTGATTGTCAGCACCATATGACGATGACACGTGGCACGACACACGTTAGCAAATCAGTTGTGATGGTGACACGTGGCACGACGCACGTTAGCAAAGTCAAACTTTTCAGATTCTGAAATGTGTACCCGGCGCACGTTAGCATGGACCCGGTTCATGTTAGGCGTCGCGACGCGCGAAATGACCAAAATGCCCTTTTTCCAATTTTCACTGTTTTGGTCCAAATCACCTCCAGAATGTCCTGAAACTTTATTTATCTGCAAAATAACACAAAACACATCAAAATATTCACAAAACTCAAGAAAATATACAAAATATTAGGTTAAATGAGTGGGAAATAGTGATATAATTACCACTCATCACACCCCCAAACCTAACATTTTGCTAGTCCTCGAGCAAAACATAGAGTAAAATAACATAAACATCATTAAAATAAAATTTAACTAAGCCACTTTCGTAGGGATCACGGTTGCATTTAGCGTATGCAACAAGCCTTTAAACCCCTAGGTGTCCCAAGTGGACGAGTTGTAGTCTCGTGAGAGTTTACAACAATGATACCCACAAACATTTTACAAAAGTAAAAAGGTAGTGAAACTAATGCACACAAAAGCAAAAAGACAAGCGAAAAAGAGAATAAAGAAGTTAGTGACTAATCAGGTGAAACTTCTACTCCAAGTTACTAGTTGTTTTCTTTCTTTCTAAATTACCGAATTAGTAAATTCTCCGATTATATTTATCATTCTCCATATACACAGCCAACAAAATATTAAACAACTCATTTTTGCCCACAACAGTCATAAGTGCAGTTGATAAGAGAGTAATATTTTTATCCAAAAGTTTTATCAGAATTCACACCTTTTTGTAGTAATGGAATAATGTTTCTGATTTTTCTGATTTTTTCTTTGATTTTTGATTTTTTTTTATTTATATACAAGATCTTCCGTCTATGTAGCGAGTGTTGGGTCGGTGGCTCCCAAACCAGTTGGCTTTAGGGCACCAGGTGTTAAGACACCCCTACGGACTTAATTACTCAGACTTCAGATATATATATATTTGCAACATCCTTGATCCATGTAGCGAGCTTTGGACCATTGACTCCCAAACCAGTTGGCGTTAGGGCACTAGGTGTTAAAACACCCTTAAAGACTTAATAACTCGAACCTCAGACGTTTTTTTTTTTTTTTTTTTTTTACTCCATTACTTTTTTGAGATGCTTCCTCCAATTAAATTAGAGCTCTAAATATTACAAACTTTTCAATTATAGCTCATGTTCGTATATTTCCATGTATGTTAGTAATACCTGTCAACTGAGCATATGAAGATCCATTTTAGTCAGTATTATGGAGAATTCACAAATTAAATAATTCAAAAGGAAATAAACAAAAATTAACTTGTTCCGAAGTAGGTTTGAGATACGTCTCAGGAGTGGAAACTCATTACACAGCTATCTTTCACTAATTTCAACTTTTCAGTCAAAATAAAAACACAAAAACGCAAAATATTTTTGTAATTTCTGAAACTTTTTCAATTTTTTTGTATTTTTCGAAAAAATTTTGGACTAAAAATAAAAACAACACGCAAACTAAAAACAAGATACTGATCAACTAATTTCCTCCCCCAAACCTAAATGAGACATTGTCCCCAATGTCTTAAACAGTAGAAGAAGAGTTTAGAAGATAATACATGGATAACTGAAATTCTACAGGAAATCAAAGGTTAAGATCCAGATTAATCCGACGCCTTTTACCACGATCATCTTCGGACCGATTTATCTTTGAAATGATAGGGTCAATTTGTGGTTCATAGGCTAAGATTTGGTCAATTAGATCTGGTGCAGTTCTGGCAGTAAAGAAGAGTTCTTTTAAAGGTTTTGACACGAACCCATTTCTCCGGGCATCATCAAGAAACACAAAAAGAAAATCGTAAAATCCATCAACGTTAAACAACCCAATTGGTTTCTGGTGTTTGTTCATGTTCGCCCAAGATAGCACTATAAAAATTTCCTCCAATGTGCCCAAGCCACCTGGCAAAGCAATAAAAGCATGAGCACAGTTAATCATTTCTACCAATCGTTCAGACATACCTGGCACGATCAGTTCCTCTCCGTTTGATGGTCCAATAAGATTTGCCTCTGCCAAAGGTTTTGGGATGATTCCCAAAACGTGACTGCCTCCCTCCTGTACAGCTTTTGAAACGATCCCCATAAGTCCAAGATTGCCTCCGCCATATACTAAGTATATATTCCTTGCAGCTAAGACTCGACCCAATTCTTGTGCTGCTTCTACATATTGTGGCTTAACACCAACACTAGTACCGCAAAACACACATATGTTTTCAACTCGTCTTCTTGAAGTGGCTTCCATGTTTTACTCTGGATGTCTTCAAAAGTGCAATGATGAGTTGAATTTATAACACTTGAAAAGGGTGAGTAAAATAATAGCACTAGTACCTTCCAAATGACAATTATTAGTTAATAGTAAAATAAATCGTGATAGTTAAAAATGTCTGGATCCTGTCGGAAAAAATAAAAGAAAACAACAAAACAAATTACAATTATTAGGAAAAGACAAAGAGATATAATATGTACAAGAAAAGTAGCAGCTTGATTGACGTCTATGCGTCAGGGACAAGCTTTCCATCCAATTTTCTTATAAATTGGCAAACAGGGTCTTTTTGAGTCAGATTCCCAAGACTTAACTGTTGTCTTTCTTTTTGAAATTGTGCATATAACACACGAATTTCGTGATACACATAACCACTGGGATGTGTCTAAAGAGTTTTAGATATATCATCCAAAGACTCCTTACTCAAGCCATCTCTAATGAAATTAATCTTATCTTCGCGGTTATCAGACACCATTCCTAAAGAACGACAACGAGTATCACAAAACATACGAGCACATTTATAACAGACACACATTCTTTTGGTTCTTCTCTTTTTAGCATATGTGCTCCTTCCTAAACCAGGCAAATGTGAAATAAAAGAGTTAGAAGAGTCACCTGCCAATCGGACATGTGCTTCAATAATCCAACGAATTTCAGTAGGAATACATTTGATCATCAGTAACCTCATCCATTCCAAGCGAGCTTTGTAGACTTTCATCAGAGATTTTTGACGGATAGACGGAAATTGCTTGCGAAGATTTGCGAGAGCTTCTTCCATCATGAAATGTCTTTACCTGCAAAAATTAAACACACAAAAATAAAACACACCAGATCACAATATATACACAAATTGCATGGGTTGCCTCCATGCGAGCGCTAAGTTTAACGTCGACAGCTAGACGTGACTTCTCGATCGTTAGGCTGGATCTGAAAGTGTAACACTTTCTTTTTGTCGCTCAAACGATTCTCCCCAGTAGTTCTTAACACGCTTGTTTTTAAACTTGAAAGTTTTGTTGGAGTCAGGATCATGTATCTCAATGGCTCTATCTGGTAAAACTTTGGTGATCACAAATGGACCTGACCACCGTGATTTTGGCTTCCATGGGAAGTATTTCACCCTTGATTTGTTTAACAGTACCTTCTGCTTTGGTTCCCGTTGTATGCGCACTAACTTCTCATCATGTCTCTTCTTGCCCTTTTCTTTGTATAATTTGGCATCCTCAAAAAACTGACTGTGAAATTCCTCCAATTCGTTGAGCTGGTGGAACTTTTTCTCTTCAGTTGCTTGTAGTGCAAGAATTGGCTTTTTCAGTGCAAAAGACACTTTATCTTAGGCTCCACAGGCAATTGACATGTTTTAAGTTTGTCAATAGAACTTTGCATTGCATTGGAGTTCTGAATGGTACTGTGTATCACATCAAGTCTGAAACATTCCTCATTTTTTTCATCATCTGGGAAATTCATGGCCTTGAAAACATTGAATGTTACTTCTTGGTCCTGTACCCTCATGGTTAATTCTTCATTTTGTACATCAATAATGGTTCGACATGTAGCCAAGAATGGTCTCCCGAGGATGATTGGCACGTCTGCGTCTTCCTCCATATCAAGGACAATAAAATCTGCTGGGAAAATGAATTTGTCAACCTTTACCAACACATCCTCAACTACGCCTCTTGGAAATACGAGCGTTATATCAGCAAGTTGTAAAGAGACTGAAGTGGGCATTGTTTCTCCAATCTGTAGTTTCCTGAAAATAGAAAAAGGCATCAAGTTAACACTTGCACCTAAATCACATAAAGCGTTACCAAAGTTATGTTCTCCTATGATGCAATGAATGGTGAAACTACCAGGATCTTTCAACTTTGGGGGAAGCTTCCTCTGAATGATGGCGTTGTATTCTTCTGTCAACGCTACTGTCTCGTAATCTCTCAATCTCTGTTTTCGTGAAAGAATGTCTTTCATGAATTTTACATAGCTGGGCATTTGTTCCAAGGCTTCTGCAAATGGAATGTTGATGTGCAGCTTTTTGAACACCTCCAGGAAAAGAGCAAACTGCTTGTCTAGTTTTTTTTTCTGAAGACGCTGAGGAAAAGGTGGAGGTGGAGTGATCTGTTCTTTTTCCTTTGCTTCTTTTTCCTCCGTCTGTTGCCTTGTTTCTTTTGGAACTTCCTCAGCAGTTGTTTTGGCTCCAACATCTTTGTTGATTTCAGTACCATTTTTTAACATGATGGCATGACACTGCTCATTCCTTATGTTCCTTGGATTTGGTTCTGTGTTGCTGGGAAGATTCTCTGGCGGTCTGTAACTTGAGCATTGGCCAGTTGTCCGATTTGATTCAACAGTGCTTTGATGGAAGCAAATTGGCTTTGAAAGATAGCATCATATGCTGCTTGTTGCTTTTTGAACATCTCTGCAATCCATTCTTTCATTTCTGGTTCTTTTTCATGTTCCTGCCCTTTGTTCTGTTGTTGAAATCCTAGTGGTGGATAGTTCTGCTCTTGGAATCCAGGTGGTGGATTGTTATTTTGTCTTGAATTATTGCTCCATGAAAAATTGGGATGATTCCTCCACCCTGGGTTGTAGGTGTTGGAATATGGATTGCTCCCCTGTCTGTTGAAATTGTTGATATAATTCACCGTCTCTTCAAGTTGGTTCGGTTCTGGTGCTCCTCTATATGGTGAACTTGTGGATCCAGCGGTAAGCGTCTCCATGAATTTGCATATTTGATCCAGCTTGGCGTTGACTGCTGTATTGGCTCCACTTTCAAAAATTCCTGCAATTCCTTGGATCATGCTCCTTTCTGTTGGCCACAAGGAATTGTTGTTGGCAATTTCTTCGATTAGGTCTCAGGCTTGATCTTCTCATTTTGCCATTAAAGCTCCTCCAGCAGCAGCATCGATTGTGGTTCTCATTATTCCAGAAAGTCCATTATAGAAAGTTTGGACTTGAAGCCATTTTGTAATCTCATGGTGAGGACATTTCCGGAGCAAATCTTTGTACTTTCCCAAGCTTCGTAGAGAGTTTTTGAGTCTTGTTTTACAAAGGATGTGATGTCATTCCTCAGTTTTCCAGTTATGACTGGTGGAAAGTACTTTGCAAGAAATTTAGTGGCTAAAGTGTTCCAAGTTATGATGGAACCTGCTGATAGTGAATGTAGCCAAGCTTTAGCTGTGTCCTTCAATGAGTATGGGAAAACACGCAGTCTCATTGCTTCTTTAGCTTCTCGGTTGTAATTGAAAGTGCCGCAAACTTCCAGGAAGTTGCTGATGTGGGCATTAGGATCTTCAGTTGCATTCCATCGAAAATGAACTGACTGCTGAATCATCTTAATGCATGTTTTGATGTCACCCGCATTTGCTGGTAAGGGAGGAAGTACAATACAAGAAATGAGTTTGTCAACCACCGGAATGGTTCTATCTCGAATGGAAATTGGTGGTGCAACCTCCAAAGGTTCAAGTTCCATGTTAAAAATTGGTTCTTGGCCTTCTCGCCTTTCCCTTCTCAACTGTCTGATGGTTCTTTCAATTTCCGGGTCAAGCGGTCGAAGTTCAAAGCTTCTGGTTCGTCTCATGAAGTTTCTAAGAACCTGATATACAAGAAAACAAAAACAGTAAGTAAAAAGAAATTAGATACAAGTAAAGGTAGCTAACCTCTAAACTAATAGTGAAAGATAAATAAGTCCCCGGCAACGGCGCCAAAAACTTGACCGGTGCTTACGCACGCGTATAACGCAAGCGCACATATCGTTCAAGTAGTATAAAAAGTATCGATCCCACGAGGACTTAATACCTAATCTATAAATTTTTATGAGGTCAAATGATTACTAGTATCTAAAAGGTTGATTGATTGATTTGAAATGGTGATGATTCTAAATTTAAAAACAAGTAAAATAAAATTACACGAAGGTCGGTTTAAGAAAATTCAATATTAAAAACTATCTAGGGTTGTGAATCTTTCTAATATCTTTTAAAAGATGAAGTGGTTATTTCATGTTTGTGTAATAAATTGGTTTACTAACCTGGAACACTAAATTATGCGAAAGCCTCTGTCGATGGTCAGACGCAAATACCCAGTTTAACCCAATTGAACCATATATCTATGCCAACCAAATTATCTGAATTCATTAAGTTTAAGTTCCAATTATAGCTACCCCCGCCCGACAGGTATATGTCTATCCTGTAAGGAAATCTATTAAAGGGTTATCTATCCTCAAGGAAGATCGTGGGCTATTAAGTCTAAGGCTGAAACCTAAAATCCCTATGTCTAGTTCATTTTAGATTTACCAGATCAATCTTATTAGTGGAAATTAACAAGACGCATTAGGATTAAGACTTAATAAGTAAATCTTTAAATTACCCAAACTATAAAATAACCCCTTATAAACCGGTGATATTAGAATTCATCACAACCCCAGATAACTAACTTAGTTACGACACATAACTAGGGCTTTAAAAGATATAAAGTAAAAATACTGAAAAGTAATTGCGGTAAAGTAAAAGCTGAAAAGTAAATTACAATAAAATAAAATGCTAAGGTCAAATGATCAACTTTTACTATTTACTATTTAGATATCTCCCTTAATATAATATATTAACTTGTGATTATTTTACCAACCAGCCATATAGGTGGTAACCTGATTAAGTCAAATTAAGTCCAACCAGCCATAAAGGCGGAACCAAAATAAACCTGCCATATAGGCGGTAAGAAAATTTAATTACCAACCGACCAATCTGGCGGTATCCTTGATTAGTCAGGTTCAAACCAGATTAAAATGAATTACCAACCGACCAATCTGGCGGTATCATTTTTAAGTCAAATTTTAATTAGTGAATATATTATATTTATGGGAGATTAATCTAAATAGCAATAGTAAAAGAATTACCTTTCACCATAGCAGGGGGAAGTTACCTCCTCATGGTAGAATAGTAAAAACTGTAAAAAGTAAAGAAAGTAAATTATTATTATTACAGAACGTAATTAAAATTAATTACAAAACTGAAATTAAAAGAAACTAGATAGAGAACTCCCTATTTACATCAGAGAAATTAGAGAGGAAGGTACATTTGAAACTGAAACCTCTAGCTCAATTTATAGGCGCGGATAGGCCTCCAGCGTTGCGACGCCACAGCCTTTGGCATCGCGACGCCGGCGCTTTATGGCGTGGCATGCTGTGGTGATGATACGTAACGATTCTGGATAAGGAGATAAGGCGGCGACACGTGGCAAGGCGGCTGAGTGCTCAATTATTATGCTGATGTGGTATGACGTGGCACTGACGTGGCGACACGTGGTGAAAGGGAGTGTCGGCACCGTATGATTGCGACACGTGGCACACTGTGATTGGTTGATGATGACGTGGCGATGATGTGGCACTTTGACTCAGTCAACTGGTGAGATGGATGATGATGTGGCGGTGACATGGAGTGACACGTGGCATATGTGCCAATGGTGATTGTCGGCACCGTATGACGATGACACGTGGCACAGCGCACGTTAGCAAATCAGCTGTGATGGTGACAGATGGCACAGCGCACGTTAGCAAAGTCAAACTTTTCAGATTCTGACATGTGGACCCAACGCACGTTAGCATAGACCCGGTGCATTTTAGGCATCGCAACGCCAAAGGCTTGCGCGTCACGACGCGCGAAATGACCAAAATGCCCTTTTTCCAATTTTCACTGTTTTGGTCCAAATCACCTCCAGAATGTCCTGAAACTTTATTTATCTGCAAAATAACACAAAACACATCAAAATATTCACAAAACTCAAGAAACTATACAAAATATTATGTTAAATGAGTGGGAAATAGTGATATAATTACCACTCATCACTTCTACAGTGTACCACGGGCCCGTGGATTTAACAGATTGCTAATTCCATATGAATACCTATGCTTTGTACACAGAACTGACAGATCCTATCTTGATACGCACATGATATCCTGAGGATCAATCCATACCCAACGAACATGTGGAGGTCTGATCATGAATATATCGGTGACGTGACTGCCATCAAAGTGTGGAGGATACCTCATACATCCACAATGGTATCTCAAGTCGAAAGATCACTATGCTCACTCAACTCGAGAAGATTCTTATTGACGTTAGTGTACCATCTATTAAGAAATCTTCAGTGAGTCGTTCAATGCTTATCTATTATAAATACCTCTATGTCTATACGAGTCTCCCCAGACTCATGGTTCATTGGAATAAATCATCGAACAAAGTCTCGATATATGACATGTACTGGTCTCAGCGGATTTGATTAACCGACCCGTGTTAGTGAATCTTGACCAGGAACTTTATTTGATAATAAACGTCTCGTAGTGACACTTCCCAATGTCTATTACAAACTTCTGTGTAACTGTGTACTACATAATATATTATCGGGTCTTTGTCTAATATATACATATCACAAAATCATATTTAGTTTCAATCTAGTCGTAATCTGATCGAATATGTATATAAGAACAAGAGGTGTTACCATAGATTAAGTAATATTATGGAAAAATGAACTGTTCGTATTTATGAATCAGACATAAATACGTTCCGGATTGGCACTCTGAGCACTAACCCTAAAAATTTCTCCCACTTGCTCTAGTGCCAATCCATGGTATCATATACACATCTAAATATGTATTTCATACACATGGTCCTCAAGAGTTGACCTAGCACTCTAGATGTAGGCAACAACAAGTAGGTCCGCTATTACATTTCAAGTTTGTCCAACAAACTCAAATGTTTCTCTTAACTAGCATCATTCATATTTTGTATAACTTAAGTTATACATCAATATGACTCATATGCGA
Organism: Zanthoxylum bungeanum; assembly: GCA_019454045.1. Lineage (NCBI taxonomy): Eukaryota > Viridiplantae > Streptophyta > Magnoliopsida > Sapindales > Rutaceae > Zanthoxylum > Zanthoxylum bungeanum. The sequence goes on from SKCR01039744.1 coordinate 41,811, forward strand.
CATCAATATTGTGCTACAGCTACTAAGTTGTCCAAGTATTTATGGATCAAATCCATAATACTATACAGACAACCGCAAGCACAATACTAATATCAAAACCTCTAATTTACTATGTCACTATGCAACTTCATTAGTCAATACTTCATAAGTTTCTTCTAATTCCACTTACTAAGTAGAATCATGCGTGACACTCCCACTGCATCTTTTCTGACTTAATATAACACAGACTATCTAATGTCACAATTAGACTCAAAACTAATTTGATCATAATGGTTGCAGACTAAATTCTCCATGATGAGAAACTCGTTCTTAATATATCAAAGATAACAAAGAACATGTTTCAAGACACATCCTATGGTCTATAGCATATCAAGAATAACTTGTAACAATTACGATTAAATTGATATCTTTAATCGCACATAATATAGTATTCATTATGCCATCATCCTATGATGCATAAATGACTAGACATTCTAATCAATTTCTCTTTCGACAAAGGAATCATCCTTTTACAAAAGATGAATATTATATACAAGAGACTCACTGACTTTCAAACAGTTACCAACTGTCATATAGATAGTCTTACCGTGTCCTATATTAGATCATATCTAATGCACGATTAATGGGAGTATGTCACAAGTCTCTTGTTTTATATCATATATAAAACTTTATATCGAATATAACAGAGACCACTCCCACTGATTTCATGGAAGAAAGAAGACTTAGGTAAATCTTTTACCTCAGAAACATCTCAATATTACATTAATAATGATAATGTCGTTAGGATATATAATACTAGAAAGAAATTTGTACGCTCTCACTGACCCTACTGTCACATATGTATTCTCTAAAATTTGATAAAATCAGACAATCTAACTGATATCAAAATTCGAGAACACGAATTTTCGAAGGCTCACTCGAGTCTATATTAGGCTCTATAAGCTTGTATATCAAACTGTAATCCTAGTAGAACACAAAATCTAGGGCTATTCCAGAACGAATTCTTCAAATAAAGAAATCACAACGGATCTCTCATCCGAAGAAACCATTTAGGAATGCCACTTTGCATTCTTTGCTAAAACATACAGTTTAATATCATAATTAACCAACAGATCTTTAATTGTTCAATTAGTCCGACTATAGATAAGTTTCCTCATGATCTACAATAGATTACTGAGTATAACATTTCTCACTGTCATACTACAAAGGTCAAACCTTTAACAAGCTCACTATACTTTTGCTGCGTAAATAATTTTCACATTTTATGAACGATTCATAACAAAAGCTTAATCAAGTTCAAAACTTGATCGTAATAAGCTATGAAAAATCTTAGATCTATGGTCTAATCTAAACTTCCGGAGTCGATATCAAATATCACTCCCACTACAAGTAATAGAATAATTTTCTTCAATAAAAAAACAACAAAACCATTAAGTATCAAATATTTTTAAATGATTCTGACATCCTATTGGACTTATACGGAAGATATCTTAGGGTCATTTCATCTAATAAATATGTAGTTCCATTTATAATTTATCATTCTCACAATTGACTTCAATAAGTCAAGTCTTTTCTATAATGGTCAACATCTGATGTTACACACCAAGTAACAAAATAATTTTATTACTCAGAATCGTAGAAAAGATATTCTATCAAATAGAATACATATTCTTTTACTTGTACCTCCGAGGCGCAAGTACTTTCAATTATATAACCATTATACAAAAGAAAGATTCAAATCTCAAACTTTTCAAGATTCAAATTTTTACCTATACATATCATATACGTAACTGTAGAAACTAATGGAACTTTAATTAAAATGATAAATTAGAGTTACTAGAGCATATACCCAAGAGTATTGAAACTTAATTCGGTAACACTCAATATCAAATCAATCAAGTCAAATAAGATCCGATTACTCCCACTGAGCAATTCCATCACAATGGAATCGTAGAAGTTTAATATTAAGTAAGAATCATATTCATTAAATAATCTTTGAACTAATTGCCATAAATTCATATGTTTGATCATATCAAACATCTTTCAAAAATCTAAAAACTATAATGAATTTTAAAGATATAGTTTTCAAAACTTCAGATTGAATATCTTTGAACTAGTCAAAATATTCTATCCACGTTTCATCAGAAACATATTGAAAATTCTCGAATAATTCAATACATTCAATATGTTTTCTTTTAGAAACACGTAACTATTTCATGAAAACTCATTAACTAAGTTACGAAGTAAAGAAAACTATCTAAGGCAATTTATAATTCACTAAACTACATACTTCCAAAGTATTAGTCTAAGAAATCTGTGGTCCAATGACGATCATTGGTTAAATAAGATTTAATCACATTCTTGAATAAAATATTTATTAAATGGATAAGGATATGTGGTGTGATCTCATATCAGACCATCATTTACTATACATAATAAACATCCAATGCTTAAGTGATAAAATCTCATAAAACACTGTTCTAAATTATTTAATTAACCGAATATTTTCTTAATGTTTATCTCTTCGTTAATGACACTACTAGTCATATTAAAATATGTAACAACTGTTTATAAAGAACAAGTAACTATCTAATAGTCGCAAGTTCTGATATCAAATATCTAAACAGTTATTAAACAATATTTTTAATAACTAGACAAGAGATCTATTATCCAATACCTATAGTCGTCGTGTTGTGAAAATCAATATTCTCTACAGAAAACTATACACATATAATTTCTTTAGCTTTATTATTTGCCTTCAACTATTCACAACAATTGTAAATAATTGATTAGCAAACTATGTCAGACACATTACCTCTAAAGGTCATTAAAGCCAAGAAATGTTATTATCAGATAAACAAATACCTAATGGGGTTTTCTTAATGCCAGTCAAGAATCTCGAGACATGAACTAATTCACGTCAATTCTTACTGCAAAATAAATTATTCTCTCTATGGAATTATATCCTTAAAACAGATATCTATTTAGATTACCTAATGTGACTTAGTAACTAAGTCACTAACCGTCTTGATTTTTCAAGAAAATCAGAACAATAGTTCCCGATGGTTCAGACTAATCTAATTATATCTGTCTATCTATAACCTATTCTAGAAAATTGCAACCATAAGTCATGTCAGAAAACACATATCTATAAAATATGCATGCAGTGGATAAGAAGTTCAATTCTATATAAAATTGAATAAAAGAAACAAATAAGCAACAATTTTCATAATATTACTCACTGCTTTAGTTATGAATTTTTAACCAAATAGTGCCTCCCACTACTTTACGAAATACTGTAATCCCTAACGGACAATGGGAATTCAATAACTAATTGAATTCCATAGTGAGAGATGAACCCCGTGAATATATTTCGACTCACAACTTTGGCACGATCTCGCTTACGTATATTCACAAGTAGACAATTCATTGTCAATCACTCACCAGTGACTCTTGATTTTGGTCCTGACCGTTTTTTATTATGACATCTTTGGCACGTTCATAAGGAGGCGTATCAAGGCTTCACTTGCCAATGACAAACTTAAGCTACCGATGTAGTCCTAACAGCTTTGGCACTTTCAGGATTTCCACTTTCACTTGAATTTGTCTAGTATCAAATATACATCCGACATTGATAAATCTCTATCAACTACACCCTCACTGCTTTGGCACTTTCTCGGATGCAGCCATAGAAAGATAACCATAAACCGTTTTGATAAGACGGACCAAGAAACATGCATCCAATACATGTCACTTTACTACCTTATTTAAGCGGGAATATTCCTAAAGAGAGCTTTACTCCACATCAAATGCAGAATTTAATCTAGATCAATTTCTAAACAATTCAATTCTACCTTGGAAAACATAACTTAATTTAACCATTAAATTTATGTTACATCTCCCGTTAGCGTAGAATCGAAAAATCAAGAAACATCTAGATTACATGCATGTGCAAATATCAAAACTGGATTATATATATCATATATCAAGCATGAAAAATGTAATAGATAAAGGATCAGACCCATTTGATACCATGTTTGTTGGGGTTTTAGGCAATGGCGCGTGCGGAAGCGCGATTCAAGAGAAATCATAATTTAAATTTTTTTTAAATTTATCGAATAAATTATTCAATATCTAATATGAATAGTTTATTCATATTTCACCTAAACACATTTATTCAATATCAAATAATGACATAAATAATTAAAAAACATCGCGCAACTTTTACGAAAAATATTTTTCTGTAAAATGGAAAAAAATGCATTTTTTTTCCGAACAGACCAACCAACACTTACGAGGGCTGCCCAGGTTAGCCCCAATAGTGCTTGGACAGTTCATAGGCTGCCCAAACAGTGACCAATTCACTGTTTGGACAGCGGATACCCGGTAAGGCCAAAACTCACCCGGTAACGCCATTTTTCACCGTTTTCACATATTTCAACTCTGAAACTGTAATGACCCTAAATATTTTAGTTCGACTAGCGACACATGGGGTTTCCTTTCCGGGTCAGAAAATAATTTCCGGGATCGATCTAGGAATAACGAAAAATCACTTAATTCCAAGCCCAATTTTTCTTGGATTTCTTCAAAGCCCAACAACAAATTAAAAAGAAGAAGAAAGAAAGAAGCCCAAGGGCCAATAAATTTGTTACCTATATTTTTCTAGAAAAATTTGCCTAAGTAATTAATAAAGAAAAGAAAAGAAAATGAGGACAATGCTTCCATCTCTTTCTCTTTTGGGCGTAGGATTGAGAGGTTGAAAGATGAGCAATTTCATTTTCTTTTACAAAACCCCAAGGAGAAAAATCAAGAACTACCATCACCAAACAACTCTAGGAGGAAAAGAAGAAGCTTGAGGAAACCCATTAGAGAAGAAACGCTTAGAATTAAGGTGAGTAAGACATGACCCAAACTTTGATGTTTTGAGTTTTAATGGTGTGATGATAGTAGTATGATTATGATTAGAGGAAATTTATAGAGTGATGATTGTTTGATTAGGAAGTTCATGTTTGGGTAAGTTTTGAGTATCTCATATTAGTTAGGGAATTAAGGTGATAATGATTTTGGTTGAAGATGAGATGTTTGGGAGTGTTATTTGATGGTAATTGATGTGTTGGAATTGTGGTTGACTGGCGTAAACACACACGTATAACGCAAGCGCACGTATCGTTCAAGTAGTATAAAAATATCGATCTCACGAGGACTTAATTCCTACTGTTGTTATTAATTATTGATACTATTTATTTACAGGTATCTAATTATAGGGAGAAGAGAATGATTGCTTTTGTTGGTTGAATGTGGATTTGATAAATAAAATGAAAACAGACTCAAAAGAAAACACTAAGGAAAATAAAAGAAAAGACTCAAGGATCTAGGGTCGTGACTCCACACAATATTATTCCAAAGATGAATTGATTCTCTTATATATGTGTAATAAGTCAGTTTGCTAACCTGGAACACAAAAATATGCAAAAGCCTCTGTCGATGGTCAGACGCAAATACCCAGTATAACCCAATTGAACCATATGTCTATGTCAACCAAATTACCTGGATTCATTAAGATCAAGTTTCAATTGTGGCTACCCCCGCCTGACGGGTATATGTCTATCCTGTAAGGAAATCTATTAAAGGGTTATCTATCCTCAAGGAATATCGTGGGCTATTGAATCTAAGGCTGAAACCTAAAATCCCTATGTCTAGTTCATTTTAAGTTTACCACATCAATCTTATTGGTGATCAGACAACAAGAAGCATTAAGCTTAAGACTCAATAAACAAACTAAAGAATTACCCAATAAATAATTAAATCAATTATTAAGCCTAGTAATATTGTATTTCATCACTTCCATAGAATAAAAATAAAATGCTGGGGGTTAGAGGATCCACATTTAATATTTCTTATCTAGGAATCTCACTTATTATAAAATATAAATTATTTTATGTTCTGTTTTCTCAGGAATTAATAATGTTAAACATTTAAAACCAGCCATATAGGTGGTAATCCATTTAGTCCAATTACACCAGCCATATAGGCGGTAATTATCTATCACATAAAGACCATCCATATAGGCGGTAAAGTAATTTATATTTAGACCGACCATATAAGCAGTAATAAAGTCTGACATTAATTAATCCGGTTAAATTATAATTTATAAATTATAATTAAGTGAGATTTACCTAGATAATTATATTAAATGTTTCACCTTTTACCCCAAGGAAATTTAATTACAAAACATAAAGAAAATAAAAAAAATAAAAACTGAAATTAAAATTAAAAATAAAAATACATAAATTAATTAATTACAAAAATAGATGCAAGGAAAAATCCTTAAAAACAGGGAAAAAATCCCAAGGAAAGCACACCAAATGAGGTGCTGAAACCCTCAATTTATAGGCAAATTTACGGGCCAGCGTCGCGACGTTAAAGGTCTTGGCGTCGCGACGTCGAGACGCGTTTTCGATCTACGTGGTGTGACCACGTGCATTTCATCGGTGCAATCTGGTGATGACACGTGTCATGCGGTGAGACGGTGCAATAGGAAGCTGACACGTGGCACACGATGATTGGCGGAAGTTTCGGTCCAATGAGAAGTCGACACGTGGCACATGGTAAGGATCGGTCCAATGAGAGGTTGACACATGGCAGAATGTGATTCGCCGATGATTCGGTCCAATGAAAAGGCGACACGTGGCACGCGCTATGTTTGGTCCAATAGGATTACGACACGTGGCACTCCGGCGTATTTTAGTAGATCTTCTGTGATGATGACATGTGGCACGACGCACGTTAGCAAGTCAAATTTCTCAGATTCTGACACGTGCCCACGGCGCATGTTAGCAGGCTTGCGGCGCACGTTAAACGTCACGACGCTGAAGGCTTTGGCGTCGCGACTCCGAAAATTACCAAAATGCCATTTTTGTCATTTTTCACTGTTTTGGCCCCAAACTGCTTCCAATGTTTCCTAAACTTTATTTATCTACAAAATAACATTAAAACACATTAAAACGTTCACAAAACTCGAGAAAATATACAAAATATTACGTTAAATGAGTGGAAAATAGTGATATGAATACCACTCATCACACCCCCAAACCTAACATTTTGCTAGTCCTCGAGCAAAGCACAAAATAAAATAACACAAAAATAAAATTAACTAAGCCACTTTCGTAGGGATCACGGTTGCATTTAGCGTATGCAACAAGCCTTTAAACCCCTAGGTGTCCTTAGTGGACGAGTTGTAGTCTCGTGAGGGTTTACAGCAATGATACCCACAAACATTTTTACAAAAGTAAAAAGAAAGTAAAACTAATGCACACAAAAGCAAAAAGACAAGAGAAAAGAGAATAAAGAAGTTAGTGACTAAACATGTGAAACTTCTACTCCAAGTTACTAGTCGTTTTGTTTCTTTTTAAACTACCGAATAAGTAAATTCTCTGATTATATTTACCATTCTCCATATACACAGCCAACAAAATATTAATCAATTCATTTTTGCCCACAACAGTCACAAGTGCAGTTGATAAGAGAGTAATATTTTTGTCCTAAAGTTTTATCAGAATTCACACCTTTTTGTAGCAATGGAATAATTTTTTCAAATTTTTTTGAATTTTTCTGATTTTTTCTTTCTTTTTCTGATTTTATTTTTTATTTATATACAATATCTTCTATCTATGTAGCGAGTGTTGGGTCGGTGGCTCCCAAACCAGTTGGCTTTAGGGCACCAGGTGTTAAGACACCCCTACAGACTTAATTACTCAAACTTCAGATATATATATTTTTGCAGCATCTTTGATCCATGTAGCGAGCTTTGGGCCAGTGACTCCCAAACCAGTTGGCTTGAGGGCACTAGGTGTTAAAACACCCTTACAGACTTAATAACTAGGATCTCATACTTTTTTTTACTCCATCACTTTTTGAGATGCTTCCTCCAATTAAACTAGAGCACTAAATATTACAAACTTTTCAATTTTAGCTCATGTCCGTATGTTACCATGCATGTTGATAATACCTGCCAACTGAGCATATGAAGATCCATTTTAGTCAGTATTATGGAGAATTCACAAATTAAATAATTCAAAAGGAAATAAACAAAAATTAACTTGTTCGAAATAGGTTTGAGATACGTCTCAGGAGTGAAAACTCCTTACTCAGATATCTCTTACCAATTTCACTTTTTTAGTCAAAATAAAAACACAAAAACGCAAAATATTTTTGTAATTTTTGAAAAAGTTTTCAATTTTTTTTTTGTATTTTCGAAAAATTTTGTACTAAAAATAAAAACAACACACAAACTAAAAACAATGTACTGATCAACTAATTCCCTCCCCCAAACCTAAATGAGACATTGTCCCCAATGTCTTAAACAGTAGAAGAAGAGTTTAGAAGATAATACCTGGTTAGCTGAAATTCTACAGGAAATTAAAGGTTAAGATCCAGATTAATCCGACGCCTCTTACCACGATCGTCCTCAGACCAATTTATCTTTGAAATGATAGGGTCAATTTGTGGTTCATAAACTAAGATTTGGTCAATTAGATCCAGAGCAGTTCTGGCAGTAAAAAAGAGTTCTTTTAAAGGTTTTGACACGAACCCATTTCTCCGGGCATCATCAAGAAACACACAAAGAAAATCATAAAATCCATCAACGTTAAACAGCCTAATTGGTTTCTGGTGTATGTTCAGGTTCGCCCAAGATAGCACTATAAAAATTTCCTTCTATGTGCCCAAGCCACCTGGCAAAACAATAAAAGCATCAGCACGGTTAATCATTTCTACCAATCGTTCAGACATACCTGGCACGATCAGTTCCTCTCCGTTTGGTGGTTCAATAAGATTTGCCTCTGCCAAAGGTTTTGGGATGATTCCCAAAACGTGACTGCCTCCTTCCTGTACGGCCTTTGAAACGATCCCCATTTGTCCAAGATTGCCTCCGTCATATACTAAGTGCATATTCCTTGCAGCTAAAACTCGACCCAATTCATGTGCTGCTTCTACGTATTGTGGCTTAGTACCAACACTAGTACCGCAAAACACAGAGATTTTTCAACTCGTCTTCTTGAAGTGGCTTCCATGTTTTACTCTGGATGTCTTCAAAAGTGCAATGATGAGTTGAATTTATAACACCTGAAAAGGGTGAGTAATAATAGCACTAGTATCTTCCAAATGACGATTGTTAGCTAAACAATAAAATAAATCGTGAAAGGTCAAAAAGTCTGGATTCTGTCTATGAAAATAAAGATAATTACAACAGAAAAGCAAATCAATGCAATAATTAAGGCAACAGAATTATGTACACAATACGCCATTCGCTTAGTATAAATTCATTAGGATGCGTTTCAAGAATCAATTCCTTACTCAGCCATCGCTAATGAATTAGCTCTCATCTTTGCCAAACACCATTCCTTTTGTCTTATGCTTTGGTTGAGCTTTTCCTGAAAAAAAACTAACACACAAAATTACAAACTCTACAACATGTATACACAAAATATAAAAATAAAAATTACAACAAAGTGCATGGGTTGCCTCTATGCTAGCGCTAAATTTTTCGTCTTCAGCCAGACGTGACTGAAATCTATCCGTCAAGGAGGTTTCAGCGTCGTTTTGGATGTCCTATTAAAGACATTCCCATGTGCGTTGCTTTTGAAGGGTCTCTTCCAACGGTAATGTGGTAAAAAGAGTTTTGTCTCATTCAGTGCTCATGCCACATTTTTTATCTTTGTCGCTCCAGTAATTCCTGAAAAGAAAGAAAGAAAATCAGGTGGTCTTGTATGATGCTTGACTTGGAATGGGAATTCCATTTTGTCAAGCTTCTGGTGATATCTTTGATTTGTACTCCCCAAAACAATGATGTTTCTTTTGAATCCACTGGATCTTCAATAAGGTCAGACATTTGCTCCTCCATTTGCTCAGCTTCTTGCTCCACCTTTCCTTCACAAATGAATTTTAAAATTTCTGTATTCAATTCTTCATCCGTCATCTGTGAAATGCATACTCCATAAGTGTCAATCTGAGGATGTAAAGTTATGTCTGTTTTTAGGTCTTCATCCTCTGATATGAGTGAAATGATTGGCTCAGGTAGATCTTCTTCAAACATTTGTGCAATGGAAGCTCCAAGATCTTCATTTAGAGGATATAAAGTTTCATCCTTCTTTGTTGGTGCAGTTGGTACAAATAGCTCAGCTTCTTCATCCTCGTCAAAGTCAGAAGAATAATAAAAATCAAATTGAGACTTTGTTGGTTCAGGCTCCTGAACTGATACCTCTGATTCTTGATACTGCTCAGCCTTGTCCTCTGTTATGATGTCATGATGAATCCCAGGATATTCTAAGACTTATTCAGTATTATTTGAATCTGCTCCGTGAGATATGTGATTCAGGTTATCTGTTAATTATCTAACTTGACCTGTCATCCTCTGTATAGACGCCGCTTGACTCTGAATTTGTGCATCAAATTGAGCTTCCCGTTCCTCGAGTCAATCTTTGAGCATGTCAATCAACTGATCTTCCTCTGATGGTTCTGGTTCTTGATGAAGATTGTAGATGGATGGTGGATAAGATGGAAAATGTGATGATTCTTCATACCTTGAATGATTCCGAAAATTCTGCCACTCTGAAAAGGTATATACATTGATTGCTCGGGTGGTTACCATTACATATCACACATCTTCCCATTTGTTCTGATGAGCAAATGTAGTATTTCTTGATTCTGACATCCAGTGATAATTGTTGGGCTGAACAACAGGCCTCAGAAATCCAGACTGTTGCTCCCAGATTTGGGGTGTATCTTCTTTTAGTAAAGCTCGTAATCTTTCAATCTCCCAATAATGTTCCATTTTTCAATCACCTGAAAACAAAAGAAAGTAATAAAAATTACAGATAAAAATAAAGAAAATTAGATACAAGTAAATTAGATAGCTTCAAAATTAATAACTAAAGAAAAATAAGTCCCCGACAACGGCGCCAAAAACTTGACCGGCGTAAACACACACGTATAACGCAAGCGCACGTATCGTTCAAGTAGTATAAAAATATCGATCCCACGAGGACTTAATTCCTACTGTTGTTATTAATTATTGATACTATTTATTTGCATGTATCTAATTATAGGGAGAAGAGAATGATTGCTTTTGTTGGTTGAATGTAGATTTGATAAATAAAATGAAAACAGGCTCAAAAGAAAATATTAAGGAAAATAAAAGAAAAGACTCAAGGATCTAGGGTCGTGACTCCACACAATATTATTCCAAAGATGAATTGATTCTCTTATATATATGTAATAAGTCAGTTTGCTATCCTGGAACACGAAAATATGCAAAAGCCTCTGTCGATGGTCAGACGCAAATACCCAGTATAACCCAATTGAACCATATGTCTATGTCAACCAAATTACCTGGATTCATCAAGATCAAGTTCCAATTGTGGCTACCCCCGCCCGACAGGTATATGTCTATCCTGTAAGGAAATCTATTAAAGGGTTATTTATCCTCAAGGAAGATCGTGGGCTATTGAATCTAAGGCTGAAACCTAAAATCCCTATGTCTAGTTCATTTTAAGTTTACCACATCAATCTTATTGGTGATCAGACAACAAGAAGCATTAAGCTTAAGACTCAATAAACAAACTAAAGAATTACCCAATAAATAATTAAATCAATTATTAAGCCTAGTAATATTGTGTTTCATCACTTCCCTAGAATAAAAATAAAATGATGGGGTTAGATGATCCACATTTAATATTTCTTATCTAGGAATCTCACTTATTATAAAATATAAATTATTTTATGTTCTTCTTTCTCAGGAATTAATAATGTTAAACATTTAAAACCAGTCATATATGCGGTAATCCATTTAGTCCAATTACACCAGCCATATAGGCGGTAATTATCTATCACATAAAGACCAGCCATATAGGCGGTAAAGTAATTATATTTAGACCGACCATATAGACGGTAATAAAGTCTGACATTAATTAATCCGGTTAAATTATAATTTATAAATTATAATTAAGTGAGATTTACCTAGATAATTATATTAAATGTTTCACCTTTTACCCCAGCGGAAATTTAATTACAAAACATAAAGAAAATAAAAAAAATAAAAACTGAAATTAAAATTAAAAATAAAAATACATAAATTAATTAATTACAAAAATAGATGCAATCCTTAAAAACAGGAAAAAATCCCAAGGAAAGCACACCAAATGAGGTGCTGAAACCCTCAATTTATAGGCAAATTTACGGGCCAGCGTCGCGACGCTAAAGGTCTTGGTATACATCACGAGGCATGTAACAGTGGTATACTTTATGTCTAACTTTGACCTTAAAGTATATGGATGGACTTGCTAATTAACCCTTATGCCCTTGTACAAATGTAATTTTCCACCTACGCAGACAGTAAATTTTGTAACGGAGTTAGGAGAGAGGGAGGGAACTTTAGCTAATGAACTCTGATGACTGCATAGTCTCAGGCTAATTTTAAGCAATGTGAGTGTCTTTATTTCATGAACTTATTTTGATTTTTCCTAATGACCGCAAGAATGTTTTGAACAAAGTTGAGCTAGTTTGGTGTCAACTCATTTGAGAAAACTGTAAGGGACGGATTTTTGGAAACTAAGATGAACCTACTCTCCTGGGGTAAAGTCTTTGTCCCTTTATCTTTAAGCTAGAAACATATTGTTTGCTCAACTCATTTGTTCTGGTTTTCTTGCAGGTGCAAGAATATGTGGAAGCTGCAACATTCTGTAAAAAATTTGTTTAATTTTTTTTGTTATTATTATAATTTGGCAATTGGCATGATTGATGGTAAATTGAGGAAAAACTCTTATATGGGTAAGCCACTTTCATTCTTCACTCTTCTAGCCATTTCTATGATTTAGGTTTCAGTTAGGATAGATTTAAGTGTCAAGGATTCTTGTAGGAGTAATGCATACCATGGATTTGCACTTATTCTGATTGTTAACAACATAGTATCTATTTGCCTATAGTTTTTCATAATTTGTTCTGGCAATTAGTCATATTAACCCAACTGCCCATTGATGATCCCATGTTCCTACAACTCACATTATTTTGTGATGTAGTTACTTCATCGCAAGAGTAAAAGTTGTGCCTCATATTCTGGTAGTAATTAAGCCTCAATGACCATGGAAGTCGTGTCTTTCTTTTTCCTCTTGTTGTTTGGAACTTTAGAACCAATAAGCTTGGATGTTGCACTAGCACAACTTGGATGAATTAGTTTCATGCCTTTTAGTTTGTAGCTTTACTGGTTGGAAATCTTAATGGTATACTGATATAATTGTTTTCATTCAAATGCAGGTAACTATTTTGTTGGTTGAAAAAGTAGTGGACAAATGAGAAGCTAGTTCATTCGATGATTTCGTTTCACCATATGTTCAAAGTAGTTTTTGTAGTTCGAATATTGAATGTAAATTTAGATGTGAGATCAAACCAATAACTTTTGATTTTTGAATTGTAACTAGTTGATCATTTGTCTATTTTAATGTTGGAATATAATATACTTTTTTGCTTGTAAATACAAATATTATATTTACATATATTAATGTATTAAAATTTATGGTTTCCATCATTTTACAATACAAAATATCATATGGTGTAAATAGTTTTTTAAATATAATTACTCAAGTACACTTTTAATGGTAAAATTTATCTAATTTAGCCACTAAAAGTGCACATTTTTCGCCACTAAAGATGAACTTTTAGTGGCGAATTAAATTTTCGCCACTAAAACCTTTTGTGTCGCACTTTTAGTGACAAAACAGTGGCGAAAAAATTTAGTGGCAAAATAATGACTTTTAGTGGCGAAAATTTTCGCCACTAAAAGTCAATTTTGTTGTAGTGAACCAATCTATTAGATACTCGTAAATATTTGGCTTCATAAATTAATAGCTTAGGTATTAAGTCCTCGTGAGATCGATACTTTTTATACTACTTGAGCGATACGTGTGCTTGCGTTATACGTGTGTGATCACGTCGGTCAAGTTTTGCGCCGTTGCCGGAGACTTATTTATCTTTCACTATTAATTTTGGGGTTATATACCTTTACTTGTGTCTAATTTATTTTTATTTATTATTTATGTTTTCTTGTGTTTCAGGATCTCAGATACTATATGAGACGAACTAGAAGTTTTGAAATCCGACCGCTTGACCCAGAGATTGAAAGAACCATCAAACAGTTGAGAAGGGAAAGGCGAGAAGGTCAAGAAGCAATCATCAACGTGGAACCTGAACCTTTGGAAGTTGCACCACCAATTCCCATTCAAGACAGAACTATTCCGGTGGTTGACAGCTTCATTTCCTGTATTGTACTTCCTCCCTTACCAAAAAATGCGTGTGACATCAAAACATACATTGAGATGATACAGCAGTCAGTTCAGTTTGGGGGGAATGAGACTGAAGATCCTAATGCCCACATCAGCAACTTCCTAGAAGTTTGCAGCACTTTCAACTACAACCGAGCGGATGAAGAAGCAATGAGACTGCGTGTTTTCCCATATTCTTTGAAAGACAGAGCTAAGGCTTGGCTACATTCACTACCAGCAGGTTCTATCACAACTTGGAACACTCTAGCCACCAAATTCCTTGCAAAATACTTTCCTCTAGCCATAATTGCAAAGCTGAGGAATGACATCACATCTTTTTTGCAACATGATTCAGAATCCCTTTGCGAAGCTTGGGAAAGATACAAGGATTTGCTCAGAAAATGTCATCACCATGAAATTGCAAAGTGGCTACAAGTCCAAACCTTCTAAAATGGACTTTTTAGATTGATGAGAACCATAATTGATGCTGCTGCTGAATGAGCTTTAATGGCAAAATGAGAAGATCAGGCTTGGGACTTAATTGAAGAAATGGCCAACGACAATTCATTGTGGCCAACAGAAAGGAGCATGATCCAACGAATCGCAGGAATTTATGAAGTTGGAGCCAACACAACAATGAATGCCAAGCTGGATCTGATTTGCAAAAATCTGGAAACTCTTAACATGAAGGTTGATGCTGGATCCACAAGTTCACCATATGGAGGAGCACCAGAGTCAGAATCTTACAACCAACATGATGAGACAGTGAATTATGTCAACAATTTCAACAGACATGGGAACAATCCATATTCCAACACCTACAACCCAGGTTGGAGGAATCATCCCAATTTCGCATGGAGCAACAATTCAGAACAAAAGAATAATCCACCACCAAGATTCCAATAGCAGAACAAAGGCCAGATGTATGAAAAAGAACCAGGAATAGCAGAAGTACTTGCCCTGTTGAAAAAGCAACAAGCAACATACGATGCTATGTTTCAAAGCCAATCGGCTTCTATAAAGGCACTAGAAAATCAAATAGGACAACTGGCTAATGCTCAGAGTTATAGATCGCAAGGAAACCTTCCTAGCAACACAGAACCAAATCCAAGGAACAGAAGGAAGGAGCAATGTCAAGTCATTACCTTGAAAAGCGGTACTGAAATCAACAAAGATGTTGGAGTCAAGGCAACTGCTGAGGAAGTTCCAAAAGAAAGCAGCAAATCAGATCCACATATGGAGGAAAAAGAAGCAAAAGCAAATGATCAAGAAAAATTCACTCCACCTCCACCTCCACCTTTTCCACAGCGTCTCCAGAAAACTAAACTGGACAAGCAGTTTGCTCGATTCCTAGAGATTTTCAAAAAAATGCATATCAACATTCCATTTGTAGAAGCGTTGGAACAAATGCCTAGTTATGTCAAATTCATGAAAGACATTTTGTCACGAAACCAAAGATTGGGAGATTACGAAACAGTAGCATTGATAGAAGAATGCATCGCCATTATTCAGAGGAAGCTTCCCCCAAATTTGAAAGATCCTGACAGTTTCACCATCCCTTACACCATAGGCGAACATTACTTCGGTAAGGCTTTATGTGATTTAGGTGCCAATATTAACTTGATGCCTTTGTCTATTTACAGGAAACTGTAAATTGGAGAAGCAATGCCCACCTCAGTTACTCTGCAGCTTGCTGACAGATCGCTCACATTTTCGAGAGGTGTAGTGGAAGATGTATTGGTTAAAGTCGACAAATTCATTTTCCCTGCAGATTTCATTATCCTTGATATGGAAGAAGACAAAGATGTACCTATCATCCTCGAGAGACCATTCTTGGCTACAGGTCGAACTGTTATTGATGTACAAAAAAAAAGAATTAACCATAAAAGTGTATGACCAAGAAGTTACTTTCAATGTTTTCAAAGCCATGAAATTCCCGAGTGATGAAAATGAGGAGGAATGTTTCAGAATTGATGTTGTAGATATTATCATCCAGGATACTGATACAATCCAACTTCCCACAGATAAACTTGAAGCTTGCACCACCAACATGACTGACAGCGAGCTAGATGAAGAAATTCTGGAATATATCAACTATCTTGACAGACCATTTCGCTTCAAATCGACACCACAGGTGGAAATTTTGGAGCTACTGAAAAAGAAGTGAATCAAGCCCTCGATTGAAGAACCACCGCAGCTGGAGCTGAAGCTACTTCCAAGCCATCTTAGGTATACATTCTTAGGAAACTCTTCTGATTTACCTGTGATCATTTCTTCGTCGCTAACATTGGAGCATGAAGAAAAGTTGCTGAGAGTGTTACGAGAACACAAGAAAGCCTTTGGCTGGACTATAGCTGACATACGAGGCATTAGTCCATCATTTTGCATGCATAAAATTCTGATGAATGACGAGTACAAACCCACAGTGGAGCATCAACGGAGACTAAATCCAATCATGAATGAGGTCATAAAGAAAGAAATAATCAAATGGTTGGATGCCGACATCATCTACCCCATCTCTGACAGCACTTGGGTGAGTCCTATGTAGTGTGTGCCAAAGAAATGAGGAATTATTGTAGTCACAAATGAAAAGAACGAGTTGATTCCAACAAGAACAGTGACTGGATGAAGAGTATGCATGGACTACGAGAAGCTGAACAAAGCAACAATGAAAGATCATTTTCTGCTGCCATTCATTGACCAGATGGTAGACATATTGGCGGGACATGAGTTCTATTATTTTCTGGACAGATACTCGGGGTACAATCAGATTTCCATCACCCCATAAGATCAGAAGAAAACCACTTTTACATGTTCATATGATACTTTTGCTTTTTGAAGGATGCCATTTGGACTATGTAATGCTCCTGTCACATTTCAACGTTGCATGATGGCCATCTTCTCAAACATGCTATAACAAAGTATGAAGGTTTTCATGGATGATTTTTCTGTGTTTGGAGACTCGTTCGACCATTGCTTGTAAAATCTGGAAAAGGTGTTACAAAGGTGTGAATATACCAACCTAGTACCCAACTGAGAGAAATGCCACTTTATGGTACATGAAGGCATTGTCCTGGGACATCAGATCTCACAAAAGAGAATCGAGGTAAACAAAGCAAAGATCGAGACAATTGAAAAATTACCTTCACCAACATCTGTCAAAGGGATTCAGAGTTTTCTCAGACATACAGGCTTTTACATGAGATTTATCAAAGATTTCTCTAAGATTTCTAAACCTCTATGAATTCTTCTGGAGAAAGATGTGTCTTTCAACTTCACCAAAGAATGCCACGAAGCTTTTGAGATCTTAAAACAGAAGCTGGTCTCTGACCCCATCATAGTAGCACCGGACTGGACCATTCCATTTGAGGTGATATGTGATGCTAGTGATTTTGCTGTAGGTGCAGTTTTGGGACAACGCAAAGCAAAAATTTTCCATACCATTTACTACTCCAGCAGAACTCTAAATGAAGCTCAACTCAACTAAACAACCACTGAAAAAGAGTTGCTTGCAGTTGTGTTTGCTTTTGATAAATTCCGCTCATATCTGCTGGGTCCCAAAATGGTGGTCTACACAAATCATTCAGCAATCAAATATTTGATCACGAAGAAAGATGCCAAACCTAGATTGATCTGTTGGGTGCTTCTGCTGCAAGAATTTGACGTGGAGATCCGAGACAGGAAAAGAGATAGAAAATCAAGTGGCAGATCCCTTATCAAGGCTCGAGAATGGAGAAACAACTGACAATGAACTGACAATCAAAGAAAATTTTCCAGATGAACAGTTGTTTGCGATGAAACAATAGGATGTCCCTTGGTATGCTGACTATGTAAACTACATAATATCGGGAAAATGGCCATTGGAATGGACACGTCAGCAATGAAAGAAGTTCTTCAAAAATGTCAAGCACTATGTCTGGGATGAGCCGTACTTGTTCAAACGCTGTGCTGATCAATTACCGAGGCATTGTGTTCCACATGAGGAGGTCAATAGTGTCTTACAACACTGTCATTTATCTCCATATGGTGAACACTTCAGCGGAAATAAAACTGCAGCCAAAGTCCTACAATCAGGTTTGTTCTGGCCCACTCTGTTTAAAGATGCTTACTTATTTGCTCTTCAATATGACAGGTGCCAGAGAACGGGAAATATTTCGAGAAGAAATGAAGGACCTCTGCAAAATATTTTGGAAGTGGAGATATTTGATGTATGAGGGATTGATTTTATGGGACCATTTGTTCCATCATTCGAAAACCTGTACATATTAGTTGCAGTAGACTACGTCTCCAAATGGGTTGAAGCAATAACACTGCCATCAAATGATTCAAAAGTGGTGATAAAATTCCTTAAAAGAATATTTTCACTCGCTTCGGAACACCTCGGGCAATTATCAGTGATGGTGGCACATATTTTTGCAACAGATATTTCGATGCACTCCTATCCAAATACGGAGTTACTCATAAAGTTGCCACTGCCTACCATCCGCAGTCAAATGGACAGGTTGAAGTTTCAAATATGGAGATCAAAAGAATCTTGGAGAGAACCGTTGGATCAACAAGGAGGGACTGGTCTATAAAACTGGATGACACATTATAGGCCTACCAGACAGCTTACAAGACACCCATTGGTATGTCCCCATATCGAATGGTATTTGGGAAAGCGTGCCATCTGCCAGTTGAACTTGAACACAAAGCGTACTGGACACTGAAGAAGTTAAATCTTGATCCACAAGCAGCAAGAGAGAAAAGGCTCCACCAACTCAACGAATTGAAGGAATTTCGCCTACATGCCTATGAGAATGCCAAACTGTATAAAGAAAAGACGAAGAAATGGCATGATAAAAAATAGTGCGCAGATAACTGGTGCCAGGGTAGTAGGTGTTGTTATACGATTCACAGTTGAAACTTTTCCCTGGAAAGCTGAAATCAAAGTGGTCAGGTCCATTTATGATTACTCAGGTGTTACCCTACGGAGTTGTTGAGATATACAACCCCAAATCCAACAATACATTCAAGGTAAATAGCCAGCGTGTCAATCACTACTGGGGAGAATCATTTGAGCGACAAAAAGAAAGTGTTACACTTTCAGATCCAGCCTAACGTTCGGGCAGTCATGTTTAGCTGACGACGTTAAACTTAGCACTAGCTGGGAGACAACCCATGCAATTTATGTATATATTCAGATTTCGTGTGTTTTATTTTTTTGTGTGTTTAATTTTTGTGGGTAAAGTCACATTTCAGGATGGAAGACGTTCTCGCAAATCTTCACAAGCAATTTCCTTCTCTCCCTCAAAACTCTCTGATGAAAGTCTACAAAGCTCGCTTGGAACGAATGAGACTTCTGATGATCAAAGGTATTCCTAATGAAATTCGTTGGATTATTGAAGCATGGGTTTAGGAAGAAGCACATACGCTAAAAAAAGAAGAGCTAAAAGAATGGGTGTTTGCTATAAATGTGCAAGTATGACATGTAATACTCGTTGTCGTTCTTGAGGAATGGTGTCTGATAACCGTGAAGATAAAATTAAATTCATTAGGGATGGATTGAGTAAGGAGTCTTTGGATGACATATCATTGACTCTTGAGACGCATCCTAGTGGATATGTGTATCACGCAATTCACATGTTACATGCACAATTCCAAAAAGAAATACAACATTTAAGTCTCGGGAATCTGACTCTAAAAGACCCTGTTTGCCAATTTATAAGGAAGTTGGATGGGAAGCTTGTCCCTGACGCATAGACGTCATTCAAGCCGTTACTTCTTGTAAATATTATTATCTCTTTGTATTTATCTAATAATTATGATTTATTTTGTTATTTTCTTTTATTTTCTCCAATAGGATCCAGAGTTTTTACTGTTTAGCTAATAATTTTCATTTTGCAGGTGCTAGTGCTATTATTACTCACCCCTTTTCAGGTTCTATAAATTCAACTCATCATTGCACTCTTGAAGGCATCCAGACTTGAGAAAAAAATACATATAAAAAATGGAAGCAACTTCAAGAAGACGAGTTGTAAATATTTGTGTGTTTTGCGATACTAGTGCTGGTTCTAAACCAAAATTCGTAGCGGCAGCACATGAATTGGGTCGAGTCATAGCTGAAAGGAATATGCACCTAGTATATGGTGGTGGCAATCTTTGACTAATGGGTTACGTTTCAAGGGCCGTACATGAAGGAGGTAGTCAAGTTCTGGGAATTATCCCAAAACCCTTGGCAGAGGCGAATCTGATAGGATCATCAAACGGAGATGAACTTATCATTCCATGTATTTCCGAACAACTTATGGAAATGATTAACCGTGCTGATGCTTTTATTGCTTTGCCAGGTGGCTTAAGTACGATAGAGGAAATTTTTACAGTACTATCTTGGGTGAACTTGAACATACACCAGAAACCGATTTGACTGTTTAATGCTGATGGATTTCATGATTTTCTTTGTGTGTTTCTTGATGATGCCCAGAGAAATGGGTTCGTGTCGAAGACTATAAAAGATATCCACTTCACTGCCATAATTGCCAATGATTTAATTGACCAACTTTTAGCCTTTGAATCAAAAATTGACCCTATCTTTTCAAGATTAATTGGTCTGATAATGATCGTAGTAAGAAGTGTCGGATAAATATGGATCTTAACCTTTAATTTTCTTTTTAGATGTAGAATTTCAGCTAACCAGGTACTATTTTCTAAACATTTCTTCTACTTTTCAGACATTGGGGACAATGTCTCAATTAGGTTTGGAGGAGGGGAATAGTTAACTAGTATTTTGTTAATATTTTATTGTTGTGTTGTTTTTATTTGTTTTTAGTCAATTTTTTTTTAAAAAAATAAAAAATAAAAAAATTTTAAAAATAATTTTTTTTTTTGTGTTTTTAACTTGACTAATCAGGTAAAATTGGTGTGAGATAGCTGTGTAATGAATTTCCACTCCTGAGACGTATCTCAACCTATTTCGTAATAAGTTAATTTTTTTTATTTCCTTTTGAATTACTTAATTTGTGAATTTTCCATAAAACTGACTAAAATGGATCTTCATATGCTCGGTTGACAGATATTATCGACATGCATGGTAATATACGACCATGAGTTGTAAGTGAAAGGTTTGTAATATTCAGTGCTCTAGTTTAATTGGAGGAAGCATCTAAAAAAAACAATGAAAAAAACATCCGAGATACGATTAATTAAGTTTGTAGGAGTGTTTTAACACTTAATGCCCTAAAGCCAACTGGTTTGGGAGTCACTGGCCCAAAGCTTGCTACATGGATTAAAGATGTTATGAAAAAAAAACACACATCTGAGATCCGTGTAATTAAGTTCGTAGGGGTGTCTTAACACCTAGTGCCCTAAAACCAACTGGTTTGGGTCACTGGCCCAAAGCTCACTACATTAATCAAAGATGTTATAAAAAAAAAGATACCTGAAATCCGAGTAATTAAGTCTGTAAGGGTGTCTTAACACCTAGTGCCTTAAAGCTAACTAGCTTGAGAGTCACTGACCCAAAGCTCGCTACATGGATGAAAAATATTGTATATAGATAAAAAAATCCATTACCAAAAAAAAAAGGGTGTGAATTCTGATATAACTTTAGGATAAAAATATTACTCTCTTTTCAACTACACTTATGAATATTGTGGGTACAATGATTTGATTATTACCTTGTTGGTTGTGTATATGAAGAATGGTAAAAATAATCAGAGAATTTACTTATTTGGTAATTCAGAAAGAAAGAAAACAACTATTAACTTGGATAAAACGTTTCACTTGTTTAGTCACTAACTTGTTTATTCTATTTTCTCTTGTCTTTTTGCTTTTGTGTGCATTAGATTGACGTTTGTAGGTATCGTCACTGTAAGCCCTTACGAGACTACAACTCGTCCACTAGGGACACCTAGGGATTTAAAGGCTTGTTGCATACGCTAAATGCAACCGTGATCCTTACGAAAGTGGCTTAGTTTAATTTTAATTATTTATTGCATTTTATTTTTTTGTTTTACTCGAGGACTAGCAAAATGTTAGGTTTGAGGGTGTGATGAGCGAAAATATATCATTATTTACCGCCATTTTACTTAATATTTTGTATAGTTTCTCGAGTTTTATGAACGTTTTGATGTGTTTTAGTTTATTTTGCAGATAAAATAAAATCAGGACTTAATGGAATCAATCAGGAAGAAATGTGGAACAAATAAGAGCAAAAACTGGACTTGATATTTTGATTTTGGGGATTGGAAACTTGAAATGGCGTTTTAACGAAGTACAATTTCGGAAATTCCAACTTTGCGCAATTTTCGTATTTTGACCATAACTTTTTACTCCGATATCAGATTGTGATGATTCAAGTTCCTGATTACGGAAGACTCAAAGATTTACAACTTTGAAGTTCATAATAGTTTCGAATTCTGACGTTTCCATGACCAAAATTGATAAAATATTCGAAAGTGTGTTATGTGTAATTATTTAAGTCATTTTCAAAATAAAAAAATAAAAAATAAAAAAAATAAAAATTGTCAAACTTCCACCAAACATGCTTGCATGTTTAGTGGAGGATTTGGTGCCATGTTTGGTGCCATGTTTGATGCCATATTTGGTGCCATGTTTGGTGGAGCAATTGGTGGAGAAATTGGTGGAAGCCTTTAGATTTGCCTATAAATACCAAGCTAAACTTTGTAAATTTTTCATGCTTTCTTTGGAGGAATTTCTCCATGAAAACCTAAAGGAAAATGTCTTGTATATTTATTTAAGTTTTCTTGTATTTTCTTTTTATTTAATTAATAAAATTTTGTGTGTTTTCATTTACAGCATAAGCAGGTAATCTCATTCTGCTGGGGTGAAAATGTGAGACTTTTAATATAATAAATTAGATTAATCTCCTTTATTTTAATTAAAATTTGGATTAATTAGTTTCCGCCTATATGATCGGTTTAGGTAATAACCTTGTTACCGCCTATATGGTCAGTTGGATTTAATTGAGACAAATGGAATTACCGCCTTTATGGTCTGGTTAAATATAATTAATTAATTGGTAAACATTGACAATAAGGGAGATTTCTAATTTTGAAATATTAAAAGTGGATCCTCTAACCCCAGCATTTTCTTTCATTATTGTAATTTTGCTTTTATTTATCTCCAAGTTATTTTTTTATGATGTTTTGTTTATTTAAGTGTTTAGTAATCCTAAGTATGTTTTGTAACTAAACATATTATCTAGGGTTTTGATGAATTCCAATATCACCGGTTTATAAGGGGTTATTTTGTATCTTGGGTAATATAAAGGTTTATTTATTAAGTCTTAAACTTAATGCTTCTTGTTAACTGGCCATTAATAAGATTGATCTGGTAAACTTAAAATAAGCTTGACGGAGAAATTTTAGGTTTCAGCCTTAGACTTAATAGCTCACGATCTCCCTTAAGGATTAAATACATGTTAATAGATTTCCTTCCAGGATAGACATATACATGTCGGGCGGGGTAGCCATAATTGGAACTTAATCTTAATGAATTCAGGTAACTTGATTAACATAGACATATGATTAATTAGGTTGCACTGGATATTTGCATCTGACCATCGACAAAGGCTTTTACATAATTTAGTGTTCCAGGTTAATAAACCAATAGATTGCACAAACATGAGATAACCACTTCATCTTTAAAAGATATTGGAAGGATTCAAAACCCTAAATAGTTTAATAATATTGAATTTTCCTTTAATTTACATTCGTAATATTTTATTTACTTGTTTTAGTTTAAAATCACCATCCAAACAACAACCAATCTATTAGATACTCGTAAATATTTGGCTTCATAAATTAATAGTTCAGGTATTAAGTCCTCATGGGATCGATATTTTTTATACTACTTGAGCGATACGTACGATTGCGTTATACGTGTGTGATCACGCCGGTCATATTCACGTAGTGAGCAGGAGCATACGGAACATTTGCACCAGGTGTTGCAGACACTGAGAGAACATAAGTTATACGCTAAGTTCTCGAAATGCGAGTTTTGGTTGACTAGTATGGTATTCTTGGGACATGTGGTGTCTAAGGAAGGAATATTAGTAGATTCCCAAAAGATTAAAGCCATTCAGAATTGGCATCGCTTAAAAGCGTAATGGAGATTCGCAAATCCTATCGATTAACAGGGTATTATAGAAGATTCATAGAGAATTTCTCCAGAATAGCTGCTCCATCGACTGACTTAGAAGAATGTGAAGTTCGAATGGTCTGATGATTGTGAGAAGAGTTTTCAGGAACTCAAACGCCGATTGACTACTGCTCCTATCATTGCATTACATGCGGGATCAGGAGCATTTACAATGTACGGTGACGCTTATAGAGTGGGTTTAGGCTGTGTATTGATGCAGATGGGGAAAGTGATTGCTTATGCCTCCAGATAATTGAAACCTTATGAGCAAAATTACCCCACTCATGATTTGGAGATGGCTGCAATAGTATTTACTCTAAAGATATGGTGGCATTACTTGTACGGTGAAAGGTTTGAAATTTTCTCCGATCACAAAAGCCTTAAGTATATCCAGAGCAAAAAATGAGCTTAATTTGAGACAGAGGAGATGTGTGGAGTTGTTGAAAGATTATGACTGCTCCATTCAGTACCATCTAGGCAAAGCTAATGTTGTGGCGGATGCCTTAATCAGGAAGTCTATGGGAAGTTTGGATCATTTACTAATTGAGCGATGGCGCCCATTTAGAAAAATATAGAGTAGTATACTGGATGAAGTGAACCTTCAGGTGACGACATAAGGAGGGTTGTTGGCGCAGATTCAAGTTAAATCCACCATCGTCGATGAAATCAGAGTTGCACAAGAAGTAGATCTTGAGGTGCAAACATATTAGATGTCAATTATAGCAAGGTATGAAGGATGAGTATTACCTAGATGGTGAAAATATTATCAGGAAGCATAATAGAATCCTCGTTCCTCCAGTTCCAGATTTGAAACACTCGATATTAGAGAAGGCCCATACTTTATCTTACATCATGCATCCTGGAATCACCAAGATGTATCATGACCTTAAGGATCTGTATTGGTGGGATGGTATGAAAAATGATGTGGCTGAATTTGTCATAATGTGTCTCACTTGTCAGCAGGTCAAAGCTGAACATCAGAGACCAACAGGAAAACTGCAGAGTTTAGATATTCCACAGTGGAAATGGGAGAAGATCACTATAGATTTTATCGTCGGGCTCTCGTGTACCTCAAAGGGGTGTGATTCTATTTGGGTGATTGTAGATATATTAACTAAATTAGCACATTTTCTTCCAGTAAAGACTAGTTTCACAGTAGTCCAATACGCCAAACTGTACCTAGATGAGATAGGGTCATTGCATGGAGTACCTATCCCAATTATCTCCGATCGAGGTTCTCAGTTTACCTCTAAGTTTTGGCAGTCATTTCAGGAGGCTTTGAGTTCATAGTTACAACAACATTTCACCCTCAAACTGATGGTCAGGCAAAGCGCACTATACTGACTTTAGAAGTCATGTTTCGGGCTTACGTGATTGATTTTGAGGGTAACTGAGACCAATATTTACCACTAATAGAATTTGCTTATAATAATAGTTATCAAGCAAGTATTCAAATGGCACCATTCGAGGCCTTGTATGGACGGAAATGCAGATCACCAGTGGGATGGTTTGAAGTTGGGGAGCAGAAGTTGTTAGGATCGGATTTAGTGCAAGATACCGTGGAAAAAGTAAAGTTGGTCAGGGAAAGGTTGAATACAGCTCAGATTCGTCAAAAGAGTTATGCTAATAACCGGAGGAAGGATTTGGAGTTTCAGGTGGGGGATTTTGTGTTTCTGAAGGTATCTTCTTTCAAGGGAGTTATGAGATTCGGCAAAAAGGGTAAACTTAGCCCTAGATTTATCGGGCCATTCCAGATACTTCGGAGAGTTGGAGGAAGAGCATATGAACTGGCGCTTCCACCCATCATGGACATGATACATCTGGTTTTTCAGGTATCTATGTTACGGAAGTATTTGTGTGACGAATCTCACGTGTTGGAGCCTCAGATAGTTGATATCCATCAAGACTTGTCTTATTCAGAGCAACCAGTAGCTATCGTCGGTAGAGAGATAATAAAGCTACAATCACGATGGGTTCCTTCAGTCAAGGTGATTTGGCAGCATCACAAGGATCAAGAGGCTACTTGGGAACCAAAAGAAAACATGAGAGAGCAATATCCCCAACTCTTCGCGGATGTAGGTACACACCATATCCTTTAAACCTTTTGATTCGAGGACGAATCATTTTAGAGGGGAGAATTTATAACGACAAAAAATATTTTAGTTCGACTAGCGACACATAGGGTTTCTTTTCCGGGTCAGTAAATAATTTACGGAATCGATCTAGGAATAACGAACAATCACTTAATTCCAAGCCCAATTTTTCTTGGATTTCTTCAAAGCCCAATAACAAATTAAAAAGAAGAAGAAAAAAAGAAGCCCAAGGCCCAATAACTTTGTTACCTTGATTTTTCTAGAAAAATTTTCCTAAGTAATTAATAAAGAAAATAAAATAAAATGAGGACAATGCTTCCATTTCTTTCTCTTTTGGGCGTGGGATTGAGAGGTTGAAGGAGGAGCAATTTCATTTTCTTTTACAAAACCCTAAGGAGAAAAATCAAGAACTACCATCACCAAACAACTCTATGAGGAAAAGAAGAAGCTTGAGGAAACCTATTAGAGAAGAAAGGCTTAGAATTAAGGTGAGTAAGACATGACCCAAACTTTGATGTTTTGAGTTTTAATGGTGTGATTATAGTAGTATGATTATGATTAGTGGAAATTTGTATAATGATGATTGTTTGATTAGGAAGTTCATGTTTGGGTAAGTTTTGGGTATCTCATATTAGTTAGGGCATTAAAGTGATAATGATTTTGGTTGAAGATGAGATGTTTGGGAGTGTTATTTGATGGCAATTGATGTGTTGGAATTGTGGTGTTGAAATAAAATGGGAGTTGGGGATGATCATTGGTGAAGCAAATTTAGCCCTGGAACCGGCGTCGCGTCGCGACTCGCCAATCGCACGTCGCGACGCAGACGAGGCAGAGAGGTGCGTTTGTTTAACACAGGCGCGTCACGACATGAGCTTGCTTGCGTCGCGACGTGATCAAGGTTGAAACGTGCATATGATTTGCACGGGCGTGTCGCGACGCGTAGGAGACCGACATCGTGACGTGACACCAAAAACCATAATTTATTTTTTTAGAAGATGCGACGCGTAACCAAGAGTCTGAATTTTTGTTTTACATTTCATTTAAGAAATAGAAATGTTCTAAGGGGGTAATCCAATTAGATTAAGGAATTTTATGTGATTTCGAACTGTATTTTATAACTGATGTTTCTAACTCAGTGTATTCCATATAGATACTCATCAGGAGCCGCGCTCGCCCCCAACGACCTAAAGGGGACTTGATCGAACTTCAAATATGTGGGTGGATGCTTTTCTTTTCAAAGTTGATTTGTATACACTTGTTACTGTTTCAGACTTATTTTTAAAGTTTTAGGGCATTAGCCTTATTTAATTATCAGTTTCTTATTGAATGAGATTTGATTTGAAAGTTTAAAAGAATTACTTTTTATGTTTTCGAGGCATGGGGGAAAAACCCACCTCAGCACTTACTTATGGAATTGACGAACAAAGATCGTGTGCACACGTAGTTCAGGGCTAGGAGGAAGGTGATACGTAATGCCCCTAGACCCTAGTTTCAAGGTTAGGTAGTAGCATGGATCAGACTTACCGGCTATAGTTCAGTGACTTGGGGGACGACGATATGTAACGCCCCTAGTCCACTAGTTTTAGGGACATGAGTGGCATGCTTTGGGGGACGGCGATACGTAACGCCTCAAAGTCATGGATTTGTACTTCTGGCTCCAGTTGGGCGTATGAGGGGACAGCGATACGTAACTCCCCCATGCGTCAAGTTTTTCTACAGTACCAGAGTTGTTTTTCACAGAAACTTTCAGAAAAAGGTTTTATTCAGTTTAACAGAAATAAATAGTTTTCAAAGAAAATTTTCAGAAACACTTTAACTATAAATGATTTCACATAGATGTTCTGATTCAGTTTCTTATTTTGTAACTCCACTCACTGAGATCCTCTGGACTGACCCCCACCACTTCCCAGTTTTGCTGCATGATTCTTCTTTTGGTAAGCCATGTGCTGCTTTTGGAGACCCAGTTCGAGGACAAGTGTTACACTGTAGTCACTAGTAATCGGGTCCACCTTACCAGATTTATGTTTATGTAGAATATAGTTTCTGGATGTTGTTTTGATGTATCATTGACTTGTACGTGATGTTGTGTATACATTATAAATATTTTCAGACATGTATATATGCATACACTCGATTTCATGATCTAGCGTTTAAGTTTAATTAAGTTATTAAGTTGCATGTGAGTTTGAGTAAGCATGGCATATCATTAAGATCAGAGTAAATATTCTAGCACATGAGTTGGAGGCTTATGTGACAGTGGGATCTGTTGCTTACCGGTAACATTCCCGTATTGGGGATGTTACAAAAAAAAATTTCCGGCAATAGTTCCAATGCCCAAAACACATCCAATACATTTATATGACATATTTTTCATCACCATAAGTGCAGTATTTTCAGATCTGATCTAGAAACAAAAATTATCATTTTTCATGCTTTAAATCCAATTTGCTCAACATTAATCATATTAATCTTTACACCAATCCAAGCCATCACAAATGAAGCACCCAAGAACAATTCTAGGTATTACAAGTGTGGTCATAACACTCTAGAATGACAACATATCATCAAATGATCAAATTGAACTAATATTACAATAATATCATTCAATTGAATTTCTCACATGCAATAAGCCTCCAAATCCATCCTCTAAATCAAAAAGCCCCAATTTCTAAGAAGTAAAGAACCCTAGAACTATTCTAGTAAGTCAAGAACAAGAAACTAATTTTCTAAACTTAAGAATATTAAAGATTACCTCTTAATCTTCAACTTTCCTTAAGCTTTTTCTTGATTTTCTTCACTTTCTTCTTGGTTTCTTTAAACAAATTTGATAGCTTTTTTGTTCAAGGAGGTTTTTGGCCATGAAGGTTCTTAAAATGAGAAAAAATAAATTTCTCACTTTAAACACTAGGTTAGAGACAAAATTTGAGGGGTAATTTGGTCAATTTAATTAATTTAATCAAATTAATTTATTAAATCTTTTAAGTTGACAAAATCAATTTGTATTCTTCAACTTTAAAAGCTTTGCCACATGTAACCAATAATAATTAGCCATATAACATAACATTTATGAAATATATATATATCATTTAATTATTTAAATATTTAACATTTAACATTTAAATATCTAAATAATTAATTAATATAATTATTATTATATATGTATTTTTATTTACATTAAATAACAAATACATATATTAATGGCATGTGTCAAAGTCTCATTTTAAAATTAATTAATATGTATCAAATCAAGTTTTGTATCAAATATAAATACACATGAATTATTAATTGACCAAAATCCCCTAATGCATGTATTTTTCGTTTAACCGATTAAACGATTCGAATTAACTCATTTAATTCGATAAAGTATTATGAATAATCTGTATTATTCATAACGTGTTGCCCAAATTCTCAACGGGTACACTTCATATTGTGAGACTCTCTAAGTTTAGGTTTATCCGTCCCGAAACCAAATTTCGTGTCCATAATTCACCCAATAATGAATTATGACGACCACATATAATCTCACTAAACTATGCAAGTCGAGGTCATCGCATACGTATATCCCTCCGTCACAGGTATTCGAATTATTCCAGAGATATAGATAAAAACGTCAAATCTCTATATGTATAATCTTGTCGATGATTCTATTAGCAATCTCTTAAATAACACTTAGAACTAGCTTCTATAGTGTACCACGGGCCCATGAATTTAACAGATTGCTAAATCCATATGAATACCAATGCTATGTACACAGAACTGAAGGATCCCATCTTGATACACACATGATATCGTGAGAATCTGTCCACACCCAACGAACAGGCGGAGGTCTGATCATGAATAGATCGGTGACGTGAGTACCATCAAAGTGTGGAGGATACCTCATACATCCACAGTGGTATCTCAAGTCAAATGATCACTATGCTCACTCAACTCGAGAAGATTCCTATTGACGTTGGTGTACCATCTATTAGGAAATCTTCAGTGAGTCGTTCAATATTTATCTAATATAAACACCTACATGTCTATACGAGTCTCCCCAGACTCATGATTCATTGGGATAAACCATCGGACCAAGTCTCGATATACGATATGTACTGGTTTCAGTGAATTTGACTAACCGACCCGTGTTAGTGAGTCTTGACCAGGAACTTTATTTGATAATATACGTCTCGTAGTGACACTTCCCAATGTCTATTACAAACTTCTTTGTAACTATGTACTACATAATATATTATCGGGTATTTATCTAATATATACATATCACTAATCATATTTAGTTTCAATCTAGTCGTAATTTGATCGAATATATATATAAGAACAAGAGTTGTTACCATAAATTAAGTAATATTATGGAAAAAGAAACTGTTCATATTTATGAATCAGACATGAATACGATCTGGATTGGCACTCTGAGCACCAACCCTAACATCATATTCCCAAATGATAGCTTTATGAGACCATTTCTGTAATTAATAAGGGCATTAGCTGTAGCAAGAAAAGGTCTACCTAAGATTAATGGAATTTTTGACTCAGTGTTAACCACAGATTGAGTATCTAAGATCAGGAAATCAACGGGGTAATATAATTTATCAATTTGAACTAAAACATCCTCAACTACTCCCCATGGTGCTCTGATAGATCGGTCAGCTAACTGTAAAACTATAGATGTAGGTTTACTCTCACCAAGCCCTAACTGCATTTAAATAGAATATGGCATAAGATTAACTCTAGCAACTAAATCTAATAAAGCTTGACCGAACTCATGTTTGCCAATGTGACACGTAACGGTAGGACATCCTGGATCTTTGTACTTTGGTGGAGTCCTCTGTTCAATTACTACACTAGCCTACTCTGTTAAAAATGCAGTCTTCTTCACATTATGTTTCCTCTTCATAGTGCATAGATCATTCAAAAACTTCACATAAGTGGGAAATTATTTTATCATATGTAACAGAGGAAGGTTAATTTTTACATGCTTAAGATGTTCTAAGATCTCACCGTTTGGGTCTGGAGCTCTAAGTGCTTGAGAAAAAGGGCACTCTAACTGGACCTAAGTGCTTGTGAAAAAAAGGCACTCTAACTGGGACATGTGGCACTTGTTCTTCTTGGGTAGTATTTTCATTACTATCATTGGGATCACCTATAATGTTAGGTGTGTCCTGCAAGCCTATCTCTTTACTACTCCTAGTGAATATGTCATTAACATATTTTACATTAGCTGCTTCATGATCAGCCTGTGCCATGTGTTACCCTTGTGGATTTGGTTGAGCCTGAGATGTGAATTTTCCTTGTTCATGCACACTCAGAACATTAGTCAATTTGGAGACTTGACTCTTAATCTCCTTATTATCTTCAACGACCTGAGCTATCAATGACTCAAGCCTTTGATTGGTTTTCTTTGGGCCTCTATAAATGCATGTACATTGTCCTCTAAAGAATTCCTAGGAACGACAGATGTGTGATACTAGGGAACACTGTAACCTTTGGCTTGTGATGTCTGGTTAGACTGATAAGGCTCATGTTTCCAACTAAGATTGGGGTGGTTTCTCCACTTTGGATTGTAAGTGTCTGAGTAAGGTGTATAGGGCTTTTTGTACATCTCTAATTCATTGCATTGTTCCTCATATGTTCCCCTCATCTCACCATATATCGGGCACTCTTGGGCTAGATGGTCAGTTCCCTTAAATACAAAACATACCCCTTAAGGTTCTAACTGGGCTACTGCATGCATAGTCTTGCTATCTCTGGCTTTTAAGGCTCCTAACTCTCTAGTCAATAGCTCAACTTGTGCCTCAAGATTATCCTCTTCCCTAAAGTGGTATATGCCTCTGCTAGAAGAAGTAGGGTGTGTCTTATCAATGATATCAATGCATTAGGTCCAGTCCAAGTGTGAGATTTCTCAGCTTGGTCATTTAAGTACTCTAATGTCTCATCAGGGTCCTTGCGGATGAACTCACCATTGCACATTGTCTCTACGAATTGGCGCTCTCTAGGGGTTAGACCGTCATAGAAATAGCTCACTAAGCGCCAAATCTCGTATCCATGGCGAGGACAACTCGATAATATCTCCTTAAACCTCTCCCAAGTTTGATAAAGAGTTTCACTGTCTTTCTGGGAGAAGGTAGAGATTTATCTTTTCAAGGCATTCATCTTATGGTGTGAGAAGTATTTGTTAAAGAATGCATGTGTCATCTCGCTCCATGATCATATTGACCTAGGTCTTAGGGAATACAACTAGCTTTTTGCTATATTCTTAAGGGCAAAGGGGAAGAAGTTAAGTCTAATTGTGTCTGTGGTTCCAAACTGGTCATGGAAAGTCGCTACAACCTCTTCAAACTCTTTAATGTGAACATAAGGGTTTTCATTCTCCAAACCATGAAAGTTCGGGAGATACTGCATCATTCTAGGCTTAAAGTCTATATGTGGTGCATTAGGAGGAAACATGATGCACGATGGTGTAGCTGTGTAAGTGGGATGAAGGTACTCTTCAAGTCCTCATGGGTGGTCTCTCGTACTCACTTATGCAGTCATGCTATTGTGGCAAAAAGGTTTTCGAATAAAGTTTCTGAGTCTGAGTCTTCCTCGTCAATTCTAACAAATCTACCCAACCGATCCCTAAGACTAGGCATGCACTTAAACACAAATAACACGAGAAACAAAAATAAAATAATAATAAAAAAGAATAAACTAAAAATAAATAATTAAAAAGAAATCAAAAAAGGAAAGTTAAAACTGAAATAAAATAAATAAAATAAAAATAAAAAGTAAAATAAAACGAAGTTACCGCTTTGCTGTTGACTAAGCAAACCTGCTCCTTCAGATTGTAAACCGTCTCCCCGGCAACGGCGCCAAATTTTGATTACACCCAAAAGGTACTTGCGGTTACTTGCGGTTATCGCAGTATAGTTGGGGTGTCGATTCCTCAAAGAGATGGTTATAATGACTGATTTACTTAAACAAAAACGTTTAGCAGTAACTTAATGAAAAAATATATTGAATTGATAATTTGAAGTAAGGATTAATAGAAAAAACGTAAAAGATATCAATAGAGAGAGGCAGCAAAGAATCGTGAATCCCTCTTCTATCAAATTCCTATATCCAGTTATTGATTCATGTTATTACTCAATAGGAGGTTTCACATCCCAAACCAACAATCGAAAAATATTCAATTCTAAGCATATTAAATTCTAAGGTAATTGATGATTTATTTTCTCTATGTTAACAACACACAAAGTCATCGTTACGACTTATCTAACGTCGATAATATACCCACAGGCAATATTGTAGCAGAAGACCAAATCATAAAATAACTTTACCAGTCACAACTGGGTTCACAAATCACACATAGAAGAAGCATCACTGGATCTATATGCAAGTTTGATAAAAAACAGTTTCTTGATTCATAAATCGAAAGATAATAAAGAATAATAAACATCAATTGTATTAAACGTTTAAGAGTTTATAGGAATCAACAACATAAATATAAAAACTTAAATACAAGAGTTCATCCTTAGCTTTGCCTATGAGATTAGTTCTCCATGTAGAAGAGAGATATAGCCTGGATAGATCGGAGAGACGTCATGTTCGCTTGAAGTTCTTCGTTATTCTCTCTCAAAATTGTGTTTGTGGCTCTTTGTTATGTTTTTCTCTGTTTTTCTTCTCTTTAGGGTTTTGGACGAAGTTGGGTTTATATAGGGAAGCCCCGGAGTCCATATATGCGTAAAAGATGACCAAAATAAGCTTATGGGACTGTTCCGGGGCACCGCAGTGCCAGATAGCAGGGGCTGCGGCCTGCTGCTTCCTGTGCTGGCTCGCTGATTCTGTGCTTTCGATGCTCCAACACGAGTCCGTTGCGTCCGTTAGGCCCTTAAACACGTGTATTTACTTTATTATTCATGTTCCAATGCTTCATAATAACAAATCACAAAATAAACTCTAATTAAGATTACATACATAATAATTAAGCCGAGTTAGCTATGTTCAAAGTACACTTTCATGTATTTATCATAATGGCCAATTTAAATAAAGTTAAGAGGGTGGTGAAATTGGTATGTTGGGCAGCAAGCTTCAATAAAGTCGCATTCTGACAGGTGATAATAAACAGGCTATAACTTGATTTTCCGATTCACGAATCGTAAAATTCTAAGTATACTAAACATATCCAAAAATAGAATATTTGAACTTAACATGAAGTCAGACTAAATTTTTGAAGTTAGCCCCCTACAAATCGCTACATTATGTTTTGTTTGGACAGCCCCTGAAGATTTACTTATAACTTGCATTCTGGAAATTGAAATCAAGATTTGTAAAATTCTGCAAGAACTAGACATGGTAAGGTTTAACATATCTAAAGATTAGAATTTTTGGATGAAGGATGAAATTACAGTAAAATTCATAACTTGGAGGTTCTGCATATGACCTGAGGTTGTTTTCACTGAACAAGGTCTAAAGATTCGACTATTTCTTAAGTTTAATAGATCAAAATCAAAATTCATAAAAAACTACATAAATTAGACACATTAAGGTTCATCTTATTAAAATTTCAGCACCTGAATAATTCCCAATTAATTGTAAAATTTTTTCATAAATAGATGACGAGCAGTGAATTTTCAGCAGTTAGACAGAATTTGAATTATCGTATTCTCACTTGCATAATTCTAAATTGAGGCCTGTAAAATTCATAAATGACTTAGGTACCCTAAATATTTAGCGATACTAAGTGTTCATGTGTCTCATGTTTTATTTTTTTGTGAAAAGTATTGCATATGACTAAATCAAACGAATTACATTAGCTTTAGTTTGGCGTTAGGTTTCGCAACTTTTAGCGACTCAGTGAAGCATATTCTGTCCATCCCAACACTGTGAGTGGATACTTTTATTTTTTGTTGATAATTTTTTTTAATGTTTTTGTAGATACTTTTGCTTTAAAGTTTTGTTTTACTATAAAGTGCTTTGATAAGAATGATTTTGGATAAATATGTTTTACGTGATATGAGATATTTTATATTTGATTGTATATGATATGTTTCGGCCACGATGCTTATATGATGTTTATATTTTATGATTTCGAAACCACCGTGGTACTTGCTAAGGTCATATCCATATGAAAATGGCTGACCCGCTACCCTTTATAGACATGGTTCTGATTCATATATTGTCCGATCTTTGCACTACTTGGGAAATAGATGCTTGCATAATTTTTGATATGATGCTTTAAATGAAATGTTTTTAACTTGATTATATGATCTTTGTTAATTTTGATTTTCATTGTTTTACGTTGTTTTCATAGTATCTACTCACTGGGTCTTCATAAAGTCACCCCCACTCCATAAATTTTACAGGTAACTCTATCTTGTAAGCAA